>JARJHM010000403.1:0-294383 GCA_033356055.1 Carex pumila | reverse complement strand
CTATGGCAAACAAAACATACTACCCTCTTGCTCTTCTCTTCTCGTTCCTTGTTGTATTTTCTTTTAAAATCAAGCATCATTTGGAAAATTTTAGATAAGAGAAGAGCATCCTTGGATGATTCATGATCAATTTTATTTATAAATTGATCATTTGAGAGATGAGTGTTTGAGGAGCTAGGGAGGTTACGGTTTTGTGCCGAAAAAGCTACGGTTTTGGATTTTGAGCTTCGCTTTAAATCTCCGGATTGTCAAAGTTTATCTTCAAAACTCCTAAAGTGTGCATAGAGGTAATCCGGTGTGAATGAGTCATGCGTGCCTTGGATTGCCTCTAGAGCGCTTACCAACCCAGACCATCTATCCCTCATGAGCATCACTCTCAATAGTTTTCGTACAATTTTATTGTTAGAAAGCGGTTCTCCCAATTCGGTAAATTCATTTTGGATATGCATAAGTCTATTGTACATATCCTTAATGCTTTCACTTTCTTCAACTTTAAAGGTTTCAAATTTGGCTTCTAAACCGGTTATCTTGGTTCGTTTAATTTGGGTATTTCTTTCATATCAGTTTACAAGAGCATCCCACATTTCTTTTGCACTTGAGGCACTACCAAAGAGTGAGGCTACCGATTCACTAACCAAGTTATATATGACATTGGTTGCGAGATCATTTTCTTTCTTGGTTTGTTTGGAATCAGGAGTTTCAACCTTAATTTCGGTCTCACTGTTGGTAGCAATGATAGTAAATGTTGGTGTGTAACCCTCTTCAATTATATTCCATACCTCAAGAATGTTCAAGTAGTTAATCATGGTTTTCTTCCAATGCATGAAATTTTTGGTGGTAGTACCAAAACTTAGGGGTTCCTTCATGGATCTATAGGGTGCCATTCGTCAAGTTGATCTAACTCCAATTAAGTCTGCCTTAATTTGAGTAACTTGCTCTGATACCAGTTTGTTGAACTTATGGGCACCTCTAATTGCTCAAAAACTGAAATTAAATTGCAATTGAAAGTAAATACATGAGTTTAGAGAAATTTGACACGCGGGATGTTAACCGAGTTCAGCAAAACAAAGGCCTACATCTCCGAGGCTTCGCAACCGTGAGTGGTGCGCATTTCTATTATCCAATACGAAAGGATTACAACTTGTGAATCATTGAGCCCTTACACACCAAGCGGAAAGTCAAACACCCAACTCAAAAAGATGAGAACAAGGTCTCGATTGTCTAGAGAATCAAGAGAAACACTCAATAGATCACTCTAACCTAATCTATATCAAGATTAGTGAAGTAAGTTTGAGGTTGGTAGAGGAATTTTGAAGTTTTAAGCTCTCTGAACAATGGAGTATTCTAAGCTCTTAGAAAATCGCTTTTGAAATGATTAGGGCCAGCTCAGATAAGTGGGGAAGAAACCTCACTGCTCTATTTATAGTGTCTGTCACACCCCGCGGCCATGGGTTGTAACAGTCTCCCGCCGTAAGCATACAATGCCATGTATACTTACAAGACAATTAACAATTCAAACAAAACAACAAGCAATATAAAACAAGTTTCTAATATATATAATCAGAGTACACAGTCTGATCAGAATATAATACAACAAAAGTATCTCATCCGGATACCAACCACGAGGCCTTTCCTAAAACTACATAACAAAACATAACTAGGGTCAAGTAAATGGTAAACTGTAAGGGCTACTACTTGCGTGCCTCTCCAGAATCAATCACACCCGTACCTGTAAAAATAATCATAGGGTGGGGGTGAGAATAAATTCTCAGTGTGAATTTGCCACATATGAATTATTGGACTTGCAATCAAACTCTATATTAAAAAATAAAACCCAAACAATAACAATGCAAACAGATATATAAGAAATCATAAATAACATAATGCCACTACTCGACAACAGTTTATCAACCTGAAATACGGTTTACGGAATTTCCAAGATGAATTTCAAACACAACAGATATTTTGGCTTAACTCAATTCATTAGGGCTTGTAGCAATTACATATGTTCTTTCGAGCTGAACCTTTTATCAAACCCACATCTGTAGGGTTACTGATGCCTACAGATGGCCAACCAAGCTGGATCCTTTATCTGACACCCATCTGTAATTGCTTGGCTTAACAGTTATTACGGTCTAGTTCAAGTCATATAAAGAAAATCCTCTTTGGAATCATTTCCAATTGTCGTAATATTCAATTGAGCGTTCAAATGCATTAACACGTAGGAGAATGCCACAGAGCCACAGACGTTACACATGTCACCCACGATTTCCAATCACATCTCATAACATAATCACCCTCCCTCGTCCCAACCGGTACTGGGAACATCGAGGGTCGTTCACCTAAGGCCATTTAGGATCCTGGAAATCCAAGTCAACATATAGCCCAACTTGGCAAATTAATTGGATCCAAGTGCTTAACTTCGTAAATCCATTCACACACATATCAAATCCAATCTTGGTGACTTTCAATCAAATCAGATCATAATAGATCGACACAACCTACAACCATACCAGCATGCAAATCACTCAAGTCACATCAATTCGAGTTTAATTTGATTGGGCTATGCAAATGCTTTACACAATTCAATTATGAAATCAATGATATTCAACATGACAAACGAATACACAGTTTAATTCCTGAAAATAAAGTATCAAACAAGTCCAAGAATCCCGCACCTGGTTACGACGAGCGTACCGCTTAGTTATGGATCAGGCGTCTCGAATTTGCCTCGTTAAGTCTTGCTCGACCGAGCCTACACCTATATTATACGTATACTTGGTTTAATTCGGGTTCAGTGGTCTATATGTTTACTTTAGTTTACCAATGGTTCATACAGTCCTAATTCAATTCTTATACTTTGGTATCGGTTCTTTTCGGTTCCTTCTTTCTTACTTAAAAACCTTTAAACTCACACAATTTACTTCTGGGTCCTTTAAACCCTACACAATTCCACTTAGGTTACTACTCATTCACCGTTTCACTACTTTGGTTCTTGGATCAATTCAATTCACCAATTAGTTAAACCCTAATTTGGTCAAAACCTCAAATTAGCCGTTAATTGTTCTAGAAATTCAGGATCAGGAGGTAACCTTACTGATTATGAGTCTAATCAGTTGGATTAAACAAATAAATTCACGATTATACTCAATTTGGATTTTGGCTCAAAACACTAGAAATCAAGAATCCTCAAATCGGAAGGAAATCGGGAAAAAGATTGAAGATAAACAAGCAAGGGGTGTAGAGGAACTAGTCCTCGAGCAATTCGAACACAAATCTCGAGTTTAAAATGAAAATATGAGAAATCGAGAAATCTGAGATTTTAGAGAGAAACAGAAAGAGAAAGAAATACCAATTAGGTGAGCTAGGAGAGATCCTCAGCTGTTTACTCGGTTCCAAACTCGATTTCTTGCAACAATCGGGAGTCTGAAAGAAACGGAAACTCACACGCTCTTTTTCTTCTCTCTTGGGCGAAAATCACTTAAAAATGGGGAAATGGCGAAGTGAGAGAGAGAGAAGGTTCGATTTGAGTTTTAGGGTTAAAATTACCCTGAATGCGGATTAACCAATCTGCACTGCGGGTGGCTTGACCCGCACTCAGCACTTAGTCGGTTTTCAGAACATGAAATTTAACACAGAAACAATCCGCAATGCGGGTCACCTAACCCGCAGTGGGAACTTAGTAAAATTTTTGACAGAATTTCAGAAAAAGTCCGAGCCTAATGCGGATGCATTCAACCCGCAGTGCGGGTCAATCAATCCGCACTGAGGACTTAGAAAAATTCAGACCAACACAGAATTGCATGAGTGTGGACATACCTACCCGCAGTGCGGGTTAACCAATCCGCACTCAGCCTATAAAATCTCAAAATCTCGAAATTTCAACGCGGTTTTGATTCATATTTAACTTACTTATTTAGGGGAACCTTAATTAAGGTTTAAACTTCTATTTTGTTAGCATGATTTATCGATTCTTGCCTATAAATCATTTGAATTTAATTGTAAAAATTTTGTAACGTAACAGTGTCAGCTAAAAAATGAGCTGTTTTACATAAAACATTACCAACATTTTAATTCAAAGTGCGATTTAAGGTTTTAATTTTCTGACAGCTCGGCAAAAACGTTATAACGTTTGTAAAACATTATGTAACGTTTTCTCCTGTAAAAATTTGATCAAGATAGGTGTTCTTTGAAGCTCAGAATTAATTAAAACGTTACAACGTTTTAAATTTGAATTCAGCATTGATATAGATAATCCTAAAACGTTACAACGTTTTACAAAAACGTTACAACGTTTTACAAAAACGTTACAACGTTTAAGTTGTTATGTACATGCTTTAGCTGTTTTGACAATCCTAAAACGTTACAACATTTTGTAAAAACATTATAATGTTTTAAGTTGTTTATGAGTTTAATCAAGCTTTTACTTCAGTGTTTTTGACAGAATTAAAACGTTACGGTGTTTTATAAACGTTACAGCGTTTTATAAACGTTACTAATGTTTTACCTCTGTAAAAACAGCCTCAAAGTTACTTTATCAAGCTTTTGATTTTAAAATTCGTATTCATGATAAAAGTCTTCGTGATTTCTTCAGTCCAAGTACATTACATTGCAATTTCAACTCTTCTTGAACCTACATAATCTTAAAACAGAAGAAATTGTCAAATTCAATAGTTGTATGTTTTTGCAAATTAGTCAAATAGACGAAATGATTATTGTACGATTTCCAAAATGGGGGAGAAATTAGTACCAATTGCTGGACATAAAAAATCAAAATTGGGTAAACCACATTGGATAATTTTCGATTTATGCACTTACTTGCATTGTATGTTTTTGCAAATTAGTCAAATAGACAAAAATGATTATTGTATGAGCAACAGTAGGCACATCTCATGATAGGATTATCCATAGAGATGGGAGGATACTGTGTGGAGATGCCAGTAAAGTAGGGAGGATACTGAGTCGGCTGTGTGGAGGTGCCAGAAAATGGCGGGAAGGGGTTAAGCTGAACAAACCCCGGTAGATATACAGGAGGCATCGACTGAGTCAGAACGTAACCCGGAGAATACAAACCATCGGAATCTGTATCGAGATTGAAGCCCAGCTCCTCCTACAGATTTACAAATTAGTTATGCAATATTTATTTATTTTTAAAAAATGCACAGTTGTATATTTTTAAAAATCATACCTCAGGATGCGCAGCCTGAGTAAGGACCTGCTCCTGAGTCTGTGCGGCATGAGTAGAGACGGTCTACTCTATGGTGCACTGACGCAACGTCTCAGCACCTCTGTCGAACGCTTGACTGATAGTCTCAGCATCCTGGACTGAAGCCCAAATAGACTTGTCACCAACATATCGGACGTAGATATCTGGCTCATATGATATGTCATTAATGGCATCACATCTAGGTAATCCTGCACATCTCAAGGGAGAGTCAAGGCGCGTCTTGTACCCACATTGGCATACTGCAGGTACATTGTGCTTGTGGATGGCTTTCCCGAGCCTCTTTCAGCCCCGTGCTGTGGCCATTGTCGCCACTATGACACAACTCTTCACCATATATAAAGTCTGCAAAAATGAAAGTAAACAATATATAAATGTTGTACATATGTAAATATTGCAAGTTTTTTAAAGTAAACATACCGTAGATGCAACGGTGTGTTGGCTAGAATGATACCGTGAACCCATTTTTTTTTATCCCTCGGCCTCGGTGCCCGCTCGTGAGGGCTATTAGTGATACACCCCTCTAAATATACTGTGTACGCACCGTACTCTTGATACCAATCTCTATAAGGCCAGTATTTTTTTTTAAATAAGTCAGATATTACAATCATAAAGATTCAATAGAGACATTAAAAAATAGAGATTCTTGCACTGACGGTATGTCTATGCGATGATGCTCCTCAGCTATGGGTAGGGTGGTAGTGGGTGCCAGCTGGACGTACTCTGCGTGCCAGCATGCCCAGTCTCTATTTAGAGAGATGTCCCTGGAAAATTGAAGTCGTTGCTAGGTGTCCTCACTAATTGGCATTGAGGGAGGAGCTATCTGAAGGATTTCATGATGCGAATCAGATAAAATAAAAAAATTTAATCCGATAACATCTAAGATCGTTCTATTATTGCTAATTTATCCATGTCGTAATCATATACATATTCCTGCAAGAGGGAATTTTATATCATACCTATGATCTTTAACGTAGCTTGATTCCTCTGAGGTTCACCTTGAATCCGAAACAAGAACGGTGTCGAGTTCGTGCTAGCGAACTCTCTTCCGCGTCTAGCTTTTCACCCGTCTATTAATCGATTGTATAATCAATCGATATATATTTTAGCAAAATGTTTTGGAGAAAAAAAACTCTAAACTCACTAGAGAGAGAGAAAAGCCATACCTGATGTATATATATTTTGTTCTATTATTTACAGGCATTAAAAATATAATTAGACTCTTTAAATTCGTATTAAAACATGAACAGAATTCGAAACAACACATCAACTTCTGACCTTTCGTTACTAAAACTATCATAACTTTCTGTAGGGAATTCCAAACGACTTGAAACTTTCACCGTTGGATTCTAGATCCAAAGGGATACATAATTCATATAGATCATATGCCCAGATTGGTTAATTTTTTCCCCTTCAAATGCTCATTCAAAGTTGCCTTAAAATCTGTCCATTTTGTAATCCGAATTTAATGGTCATAATCAATATTTGTTTGGGCTTATTCTCTTCTCAATTTGCTAAAATATGTTTTGGACTTGGGCTTGGGCTTGAAATAAATTTATATTTCATAATATTCACATATTATGATATGTGCAACGAATATTATTCTCATAATATGCACATTACAATATATATTTATTTCCCTGCTAGTCAGTCACATCATGTGACATAATATTTATTTCTTGTTTCCCGTTCAGTTGTTGTGACCTATATTGAGGATCTATATTATGTTGGCAATGAAATAAAATATTTAATTTCATAAACTGTAAGCGGTATTCTAGCTATACATTACAGCTACCCAAATAACATAGACGTTTAGTAATCCTTTTACGAAACGCGATCCTTACAGTAATGTAACATTTGTCATTACTTGTGTCCATTTCTTGCCTTATGATATTCTGATTAATATACAAAGTAGGACTGTGTCATCTTTGTATTTCTTGATCTCTATTAAGCAAATTATAAAATTATAACTGCACTTCAGTTATATTGGATCCATTTATAATTCTACTTTACCAAGGGGCCCAAAATATCATTTCTCATTATTAATGAGTGACAATGATGCTATTGACATATATCATTTTCCCGCACAAGTTACATATAAAGAACTATTATTTTTATCACCACTTCTTGCAAGTAGCTTTTAATAATAATTACGTTTGTACATTCCTCATGTGAAAACAATATATGTCTCAATCTTGAAATCAGAGACACGATGAAAACATTAATAACACTAACACAATCCATATAATGTTTCATCTATTAGGTCTGTTCAATATATGAAGCATTTCATACATTCGTGTTATTAAATGATAATCTTTTATCAACGTTTGCAGAACTACAACGTACTTTTAATCAACACGACAGTCTTATATGTCATATTAGTGTTCCTGCTAATATGCAAAGCCTGTGAACATTTTAGTGTTGTATATTTATTTACTTAAAGTCCTGCAGTTCAAGACCAAGTGCATCTTCTTGAACACTTCTAAATATAAATATAAAACTCATGGAACAAAATGTAAATCACATTCAATTCATAAATATAACATATATAAAAGAGAATCAACAAATGATAACTTTTAGAACACAAATCTAACACTATCTAGCGTAATCTGAATTGTCTCATGACTCGTCTGGGATAATAATGCTCGACAATCTGAATTTAGTAGGTCTTTTTAATAAAGATTGTCTATCTGAAATTCATAATGTAAATTGAAAATACAGTACCTAATAACATATGAGCGGCACCTCGGCATGCCAGTAACGCTCTTGCTGCCAACATCTCTGAGGCAATATCTCAAGGTAGGTTTGATGTACTAATAAGGGTCAAATTTGTCACGATTTTTCCTATCACTTAGCCTATATTATTGTCATTTATCGAGTTACATTTGCTTATTTTATGGAGAATTAGATTTCTTTTTATTATTTCACTTGGTTTTAGAGAATTACAGATTTTCAATGATATTGGAGCAAAAACAAGCATAAGCACACAATTTTGACACCTCAGCCTTAGGCGCAAGAATGCCGTCATCTGCATGGTATCCATAAGCGCTTCCGCAGATGGTTATATCACCTGTACGGATCTCAGCCAAACTGTATGCTATTTTGACATCTGCACGCATAAATTGCTAGAACAGCAGTTACAGATTTAACTTCCCAATCAAGGTCTATTTTAGCAAATGGACGCTTAGGAAAGATCTCTCTCTCCGAATTGTCATACCACATAAGACAATACACATCTGGGAGCACTTAAAACTAGGGTTTCACTCTAGTGGAGCATATGCAAAAGGAAATCACTAAGGAATAGCAAAGTCTCAACTAGAAGGAAAGGAAGGAACAAGGCGTGAAGACAGCGTGCATGAAATAAGGGACAACATATGTGTTCTCCCTCCATCTCTCTCTATTGGTCTCCCTCTTTATGTACGTTATTTCTTTTGTTGTTAAACCCACCATGAGCAGCTAAGCAACCCTATTTTAGGGTGAAGACATGTAATCTTCAATTCTTATGAGTTTAATCTAGTTGTTCATTTATATTATCTTTGCACTATGATTTGAATTCTGATAGGCCTAAATTATATACATATTCGATCTAATTTTTATCACAAAATAACACAAGATATATTGTATTTTGAATATAAAGTGAATAGAATACACCTAGGATTAAGTTACTGCATTTGCTTGGTTTTAACTTGCAAGAAATGAAGAAAAATACCCAATGTGGACACACGGTTTGAAATATGGCTACAATAAGTACTTAAATGGATTTCTAGACACACGCCAATTTTAAAAAGGTATAATAAGCTATTCGTCAAAATTTGTGCGGATGCACGGATATCGATGCGGACGCACGGATATCGATGCAGCCGCACAGGAAAAGTCCGAGTCTAGTGCGGACGCAGTTTCATCCGCAATGCGGGTGGTGCAGATGCAGTGCGGATGGTACTGTAGCAGTACGGACGTACTGTAGCAATATAGCAGATGGTACTGTAGCAATGCGGATTCCAGTGCGGGTGACCCGGCCGCACTGTTGCAGAACGCATAACTGCAGCCTGAATTTAAAATGGTCATAACTTTTGACTTGTAACTACGATTAAGGCTTGCGACCACTTTTTGAAAAGCTAGGAAGGAGATCTACAACATGAGAAACTAAAAAAAAGAAATTTGGAGTCAGTCGGACGCACTAAACTCGCAGACATCTAAAATTACACGTTTTCAACACGGTTTCTATTTTTGGCGTATCAATGACACATTTTTACAGCCGAATGTGAACAAGAAAATCCTGAGAAATAATCCAAATATAACACCCACTAACTCCACTTCCTAGCCTCTAAATTGGACATGGTCTTTAGTTATAAAAGAGGGGGTTCATTCTCCATTCAAGCCATCTCTTCCCATCCATAATCTCATCTCTTCTCATCTCTTCCCATCCATCATCCATAATCTCATCTCTTCTCATCTCTTCTCATTTCTTCCCGTCCATCATCCATAATCTCATTCTCTCTCTACACACACACACTTAGCGATAAATTCTGAAGTAAGGAAAGCTTTCAAGCAAGGAGAAGAAAGGTTTCCTAAGCAAAATTTGGTAAGATAAAGGTTCTTGATTTAATAAAGGGTGTAATCATTTCTTTATTTCATTTCTTCTTATTTTTGCCAACTTTTGTAATGGATCTCTCCATAAGGGAGTAGATCTCTCTCTAGGGGTTTAGGTCAATGCATGAACTTGTTTAATTGTATCTTATTCGGTTATTTGTTTTTGTTATGATTATTTTATGGAATTTGATGTTAATTTTTGTGATTTATCATTTGTGTTAATTACATAATTAGTACTTAAAATCGCAGTAGTCCCGCTTTGGTATCTCTTTGTCAAAGGATCCAAAGAAGTTAGGACGAGAGGAGAGCACCAAATTATGAATGCAAATACCCTAGGTTTGGATTAGGATCTAACCAATTTGTAATCTAAGCCAGAACTACGGAATTAAGGTTAAGAATTTGGTGAAGGACCTAACCGTGAAGCCAAAACCCTAATTAGGACATCTCAAATTGAATCGGGTATTAGTATGATGGACTTAATCGTGAAATATCAATATTTGAGGAGAGAAGAGACTAACAAGAGCGTATGGTCTAGGTAGCTAGGGTGAAGGACCTAACCGTGAAGGTTGAATTACATAGACACGTTGTTAATTCACGAAAGTGACCCTTAATGACATATTAGGTTAGAAACCTCATCAAATCCTATATGAACTCAAACAAATACCGAATAGATAGAGTTAGCAAGGGATTGTAGACCAAAGACCCCTAGATCTCTAAATCTTGAAAGCAAATCAATTCCTTTCTTTTACTTTTATTTACAATTATTGTTTCAAACTCATTTCTTTTGGGTATTGAACCCAACCTTAGGAATCGCTAAAACAACCCCCCCAATTTACTTTTATTGCACTTTACTTTATTTTATTTTCTGAAATTTATTACTAAAGTTTTAGTATAGTAATTAAACGTACTCCCTGTGGATCGATACTCGACAATATACTACACGGTAGGATTGTATAGGGCGTGTGCGGTCTTGGCCAAACTGTGTGTGATTCCGACCGGAGTTGAAACCAGACCTTGTACGGTTTACCCAAATGTGTGCGAATGGTGACAGAGTCGCATGATATTGAGTAACTTTGCAACTGACAGGTATTGTGACAAAACTGTGCACTATTGTTATGACAACCAGAACCTGGATTAAACAAGTTTGAATGATAGAATGTCTAATTTCCTAGAAGCCCATCTTTTATACACTTAAACTAGTATTACTTCTTTGTAAATGAACTGATAACCTAGACCTTAGTTTACATCTTAGATCCCTTAATACACCATCCTTGTGGATCGACACCCTAATCTATACTACATGGTATATTCATACACTTATGAATCGACAGTAAGTAGAAATTAGGGTTATAAATATTATTAGCATTGATTTCCACCCTATCATGTACCGCATCTACCTTGAGCTAAATTTATAGATTTTAACACTTACATCAATCCAAGTACCAAGTTTTACAAATTTATTTAGATCTAATTTACAACAAAATAAGAACTTACATATTCTCTGTAGGGCTCCCAGGTCACATACTCTGGATCATCCCTTAGATGCTCGATCTCTTGTCTCTAGTGATTATTGTTGAGTGTCCAGCCATGACCTGCCTCGACATAGGTCTTCAGATAGCATCCCCTAGAAGCGGCATGGTCGCATCCTCTAAAAGCAGCCCAAAAATCTGCCCGCTTTCCCTAGATGCGGCCACTTCTAGGGGATGCGGCTATGGCATTTTTCAAATTTTAGAAAAGCTTGGCATTTTGGTTTATTATTTTTGAGATTATGGTATATTTAAAATTTTTGGTATATGATATGTAGTTAATTTGCTTATATATACAATGTCTCATTTATTTAAATTTTTTTATCAAATGTTCCCAATAACCCTACTTTAAAGTAAAAAACACTTTGAATTTGTATCCCACCGTCAGATCTGAGTAATAAAAAATATCATACCACACAATTGAAGATCAGACCGTTAAATTTGCAAGACTTTGGGGGCTTAACTTCGGAGAATGTGTTCAACTTTAAGACCATTGGTTCAATTGATGGCATTTAGAAAATTGAATTAATTCTCAACCTGTTCGTCTTCCATCTTGAGCTTGCACAGTACTCTCTTGACTATTTGGGGTTTATCCAATTATCTCACCTCTTTCACTGTAGGAACAATGAGTGACTACATTAGTAATTTGTCCGACCCAATACTTGTCATAATCTTAAGGTTGCTGGCTACTTAAGAGGCAATGTGTACATGTGTACTGTCTAAGAGGTGGAACAACCTATGGACCTCTTTATACATTCTCAACATCAATGCGAGGGATTCGCAAGCCCAATATTCCATGGAGGGGATCATTGCTAATTTACTCGAGAAGATTACTACAGATGTTCATCTTCTGGAGTTACATCTCAAGTGGGCTCTCCTGGTATAATTAATTAATCTGTCTAATTGATGCACGTGGGTGTCTAATTAAGTGTTTACAATAAAATGTTGGGTACTGTAATTAAATAAATTGACCCCTAATTACATTATCAGATTCAATTGTACGTAATTAACCCACATTTATAGTTTTAAGGTCACAAATTAATTGAAGTGCTAATTTTACATGATTAATTGGCCCACATAGTTAGTTAATTTCATGGTCTTGAATTAATTGACCCACATATGTAGCTAATGAATTTATATATAGTTCAATTAATTGTTCCGACTTGTGTATATTATTATCCTAATTACATATGTATATATATAGGAATTGACAGTTTTGCTGGCAAGACTCTCAAAATTTGATAACTTGAAGGTTTTAACTGTTTCATTTATATATTTACTTTCTTACAAATGGAAAGTTGGATCATAAAGAGCTGTCTCAACTTAACAAGGCTCACAATAGTACAATATAAGAATTGTGTGAGCATATATAGTTTTCCGACTTAATTAAGATATATATAGCTTCCATGTTGTAAGTTAAATTAAGAATCTACTTATCAATCGATAATTATTAATTTAATTTGTTGCAGCACTGTTATGCTCTGCCATGGCCAGTTGAGGATAGAGTGTCATCAAATCCACGAGTCTTGCCAAGGCTTCAACCATTTCCAAGAAGATATCTCGAGATAGTTGAGGTCAAGTACTGGAGGTTTGATTTTATGGTGTGACGAGTGATTAAATATCTGATGCTTGGTACAAGAGAATTACAAAATTTTAGGAACTAACAGTGGTTATTGCAATCTTTATTTTTCAATGGATAACAGTGGAACATATACTTATAATAGATGGAATTTGGGAGTTGTAAAATTACAAGCTATGGGACTTGACCAGACTATGCATGCTGAGAAGACTTTGTTGTTATACTAGCTAGCTAGATATTTTAGGAATATATTTTGTATGGATATATATACACATATTGTGTATTTTGTGCATGCATGAATATTAATTACTTCTAAAAAAAGTATTAATTACCCTTTTCAACATCCCCATCGATTCAAAGAAAGAACAGAGTTGGTATTGATCAAATTAATGCTGACAGCTCATCTACATCACAAATGATAAAGATCACCACATCTACACCATCGGTTTAATAGCCCAACCGATGTTAAATAGTCAATCAAAACCAACGGTTGGTTAAAAACTAACCGATGGAAAAGAGGGGGCATCAACGCCATCGGTTTTTAAACGCCAACCGATGATAAAAAGTTCAACGTAATTACAGCGCTACCACTCGTGACGAACGCCATCTGTGCAGAAGTTAGAAGGGCGATGGCAAAAATATTTTTTGTAGTAGTGTGACTTTTGTAATAAACTAAATAAATAAGAAGACTAACTAAATTAATATGGGACAAACAGCTAAATACACTATATGATAAAACACACATCAAAACAAATCATACACTAAATAGCTTCAAACAAAAAATACATTTGGCTGCATTTTATCTGAAGTTTTTCTTGTGTTCCTCTCAAAAATATACGAATCTATGTGATTAGAATAAAAAAACAATAGAATTTTGAGAGTTGAAAAAAAAATGTGGGCTCAGGTGGAAAGAAAAGAAGAAAAGGTAGAAAGGAAAAATGAGGTAGAAGGGAAAGAGAAGAGGCAGACTGTCTCAGTAAAACAAAATTAATACGGGAGTGAAATGCCATTTTAGTCTAGTACGGGACTGAAATGTCATTTTAGTTCGATACGGGACTGAAATGTCATTTCAGTCCAGAGATGTTTATGAATTTTTTGTGCTCGCTGGTGTGAGTACCTGTGAAATCCAGATAGACTGAAATGTCATTTCAGTTCAGAAAAGAAGAAGAAGAGTGGACCGGCATGACATTTCAGTTTTTATGACTTTTGTAGAAAAAAAAAATAATCATGTTGGTTTCCTAAAATTATATATATTTTTTTAATTATGGTTTTTAAAAAAAAAATTCCTCCCGTACGTCCTCCTTTTCATTTTTTTTTTAATTTTTAATTTTTAATTTTTTTTGCTGAGATGTTTGAAAATGATTACGAGTTACTGCTAAAAGTGATAAAAAAAGAACCTTTGATTATTTTTCTGTATGTTTACATGGTTCGACTACAAATCTTATCTATAGGCAGTGGCTATTGTTAACAGTTTATTTCCGTTTGAGCAAATAGTACACACATCCAAAATTACAGATTTTAAGTTACTACTTTCTTTCTTTTTTGAAGGTTAGTGAGCAGTTCCTGCTTTCTTACTTGAATCTAACAGATAATTGCTTATTGCTATATTTGGCTGAGAAAGGTTGAGTTGCAAGGCTTTCCATATTAATTGATGATGATGATAAATTGATAATAATTCTCTGTGATCAATTAGGCATCTTTTTTGTGTGTGACAACTTAACTTTGAAGTTTGAACACATGCAGAGTATCTAATAAAACATTAGATTGTACAATAACACAAAAAATAACAGTCCAATCCAACTAAAACTGAAACCATTTGAGCTAACGATATTTGAGCCCAACAAAGAAACTCACACTTACATAAAAAATAATTAAGGAAATTAAGAACCTAGCTCATTAAACAAAAGCTCAGTACGTATCCACATTCTCTTCTAAGATGAAGCAAACAAAACAGTGTCACTTGTTTCACCAAAAGAAAAGAAAAGTGAAGATGCAACCAATTTTTCATATATATTTACATCTTAAGGACTCTCCTTGTAGATCTTTGCTATAATTGGTTCGCAAATGGCCATCAGTTCTCTCAGTTTGGCCTCCGACTCGGCAGGGTCAGGAAGAAGATTATTCTCCACCTAATCTATAGCTTGCATAGTTGCACCATCTATTGCGTTCTTATTTGCAGAGTTTCGTTTTGAAGCAATTTTGCTGTCTCTCATACTATTCCTCATATTTATCCAGTGCATTATGAGCATCGACCTTCTTCTTGTACTCCAAATCCTCAACCCTGAATGTCTCAGCATCCTCGATGATCTTCTTGATTTTCACCTCACTCAGCCGGCCTTCATCATTGGTCACAGTGATCTTGCTTTGTTGGCTGGATCCTATATCTTCCGCTGTGACATTTAGAATCTCATTTGCATCGATCTCAAAGCAGACATTATTCTTTTATTATTTTATCCGATTTGTATCATATTTGATAGGACTGGTATAATTAGATTTTTTTTTTTTTTAAAACTTATCAACTATTGATATAGGTAAAAAAAAAGTTATATTAACTTATCGGATAAAAGTATGAGCAAGACCTACTTTTTACTCCTCACCCTATAAAGTAACTAATAAATATAAAATTATATATGATATTTATTTTTATTTTTTCATATAACTATATAATTTTTTATATTATTAGATTGATTTTAAAACATTTTATATAACTTTTTATTTATCAATTCATGATGAAATTGAATATATCCATATATATAGTTGTTAATTAGTAATATATGACCAAATTTATTTAATAACAATATTTCATATCATTTATTGAATTAATAATTTATATGTTTTTAAATAATGAGATCAAAACTTATAAATTGCTTCTTTTAAAAAAAACTTATAATTGGGCTTAAAAAATTATATTTTTTTTGTGATATTTGATACTTGATCATGTATTTAATATATATATTTGTTTGTTATACTTTTAGATTAAATTATATATTCTAGCAATTTAATTGATAATCACTGTGATTTATTTTGTTATATGTTATCTTATTGGATAAAAATATAATATAGGTAAGCTGATATTAAATGGATATTGATAGAGTATGAATAAGACATTTTATATAGTATGAATATGAATAAGATATTTAATGGATATTTGTAGAGTATAACTTGATAATTTGAGGAAGAGAGAAAGGCAGCTTGGCAGTCTCTCAGGATATTTTTCAAAAGAGAGAAATTCCACTTGACAATGACTGCTAAATCCTGAAGAGAGAGAGAGAGAGCTTGGCAGTTTCTCTCCAGGATTCTTTTAAAAAAGAGAGAGAGGACTTTGAAAAAGCTCGATAGCTTTTACCAAGAATTATAAAAAAAAAAGAGAAAGAAAGACTTTGAAGAAGTCAAAGTCTTTTATTAATAATGAATTTCTATTCCAACTACATAATTTTCTAAAAATAGTTAATTACCTAATATATATAGACCATGTACCTCGATGAGTTCATTATAATAATAACAATTAATTAATCATAGATAGATATAGATGAACAATGAATGTCCAAGAGATAGAAGAGTTGAATTGGTCATTTCAAAAATAAAAATTGTATTTTATTATTTATTCTCTAAACAGTGATAATTGAACGTCTCTCATGTTACAATTAATTCACCATTAAAAAGCAATGGATAAGAGCATTAGCTGGGTCTGAATCTAAGTTAATGAACTAATTAAAGAGCATTTAGATTATCCAAATTTAAAATAAAGGCATATATCCATTCTTACTTGTATGAGAGTGTTAAGTTCTTAATTTTTTTCATTTGTGCATCTCAACATTTAATTTTGTCTTTTTCATTTGTATATAAATTCCTTCATATTTTATATTATTATTATTATTATTTATTATGAACATCGAGTAATTATTTTTATCAGTTTTGTTAATTTTAATTTTAATTTTATTATTCTAAAACACTCACATATTATATAAATATTTTTTTAAATAATTATTATTAATTATTTGTTTCATATTCTTATTCTTATATTATTTGCATTTTTTTGCATTCATTTAAGACGGATTTAATTAATTTTAAATTTTGACATCCATCTAATATTTATATTTGTATCAGTCTGAATATTATCAAATTAATAAAATATGGATACAGTTCTGCTGTATGACACTACTCCAGGTGGGTACATCAAGGCTTGAACTAAGATTGTAAATACATATACAGAAACTATAGAAAATATCATAGAGAGGATAAACGTGCATATACAAGTTTTCATAAAGGCTAACCACCGGATTCGATAAAAAGATATGAACAATCAATATCTAACAACAACCTATTAATTTGATCGATAGAGAGAGTGAGAAGACTTTTGAGGAGGTCAAAGTCTTTGGAGATAATTTCATATTTTTAGAATCTAGAGTGGGACAATCGATGGCTCACTGAATTATCTCTTTCCGCTATCAATTATTAGATATAATCTCCTTTATTAATAATGAATTTTCACCTACATATTTTTTTTTCAAAATAAAAAGACTTCATTATAATAATAATAATAATAACAAATATTGTTTTAAAATAACAATTAATTATAGATCGATATAGATGAACAATGAATGTCCAACTATATACTGGAGAGAGACATAAAAGTTGGATTGGTCCTGTTGAAAAAAAAAAAAAACATTTTACTATTTCTATATATAAAAGATTGACTAGAATGTGGATGATAAATTTTTATTTAGTTATCCGGTCTATACTTTATTCAATAAGATGTGGTAGGTGGAACTAGAACCCCAAGTTTCTAATAATTAACATCAATGTACTTTAACTACTTTGCTACAAATACACGTTTGATACTTTTTATTAAGGGGCGGTTTATAGAAATACTCTCATGCTTTATATACTTATCTCTCCTCCTTATTAAGGAGCTTAATGTCTAGATCCTGCAAGGGTTCTCATTTACTGTTTTTGTTTAGAATGATGCTCAGTCGTTGAATTTTCAAATCGCACATAGATGAATTTTTCAAATTATGAGCTTCAACACTTAAGTATGCACTAGTCGCATCACATATGATCCGAGTGCCCGTAGACCGTGCGCCGTACCCGTGGAATGCACCTCTGAACCACGCACGGCACTTGCAGACCGAGCCTGTGCACCGCGCACCATTTTTCTTTCTTTTTGTTGAAGGAGGGATTCGAACCCAGTTGAGTTCTATTGGTGCCAAAATTCTTACCACTACACTAGAGTTCACATGTGTAATCTTGTAGATAAATATAGTATTTAACTATTATTCACTACAAATTTGATTTAAATTATCTCTCCTCTTTATTAAGAAGCTTAATGATTTCTACTACATAATTTGCTCCCGTTACTGTGCACGAACACGATTACTAGTTATTTATTATGAACATCAACTAATATTTTTTATCAGTTTTGTTAAATTCAATTTTATTATTTTAAAACACTTACGTTATAATATTATAGTCAACAATTTGTAAATGCATTCCATCAAATAACATATTCTTCATGAATACTCGAAAATTCTTATAACGACTATTTACAGTTAGGATATATATGTAGTAGTTACTAGGACATAGATCTAGTAACTATAAATGTAAACAAGGACAAATGTTGATCCAAATTAATACCGTACGTTGATGAGTCGTGGAGACCAATTAATAGCGTTGGTCGATCTAGTAGCAACTTGCAATTGAATGCATATGCATGTATTATGGTTCGATTATTACAATTACACATGAGTTGTCGGAGCGCTCTCTCTCTCTCTTTATTTATTTTCTTTCATTGCTCTTTCGTCCCACTGGTTTTTTTTACAATCCTAATTTACTATGTTGCTTATATTTGCAAAACTATATTTATCTAGCTAGTAACTCATGAGTATATATATTGCAAAAACTCTTAACATTTAGACTTTTTACCTCTGTAAAATATGCGCTATATAATTATTATTTATTATGAACATCAACTAATATTTTTTTATCAGGTTTGTTAAATTTAATTTTAATTTTATTATTTTAAAACACTTGCATTATATATAGATATTTTTAATAATTATTATCCATTATCTGTTTCATATTCATATCCTTATATTATATGCTTTTTTTTTTTGCATTCATTTAAGACATATTTAATTAATTTTAAATTTTGACATCCATCTAATATTTATATTTGTATTGGTCTTAATATCCGATTAATAAAATATTGATACGGTTATGGTGTATGACACTATTTTAGGTGGATATATGAAGGCTTGAACTAAGATTGTATATACATTTACAAAAGCTATAGGAAATATCCGACAGAAGATAAATATGCAAATACAAGTCTTCGGAAAGGCTAGCCACTGGATTCGATAGAAAGATATGAACAATCAATATCTGACAACAATCTATTAATTTGATCGAAAGAGAGAGAAAGAGAGAGCGAGAAGACTTTCGAAAAAGTCTTTCGAGATGATTTCATATTTTCTGAATATAGAGAGGGAGAATCACTTGCTCAGTTGTCTCTTTCCACTATCAAGTATTAGATGTAATCTATCATTTATTAGTAATGAATTTTCACCTACATAATTTTTCTAAAAATAAAAGGACTTCATTATAATAATAATAACTAATAAAATAACAGTTAATAATAGATCGATATAGATGAACAATGAATGTCCAACTGTATCCCAGAGAGAAACAAAAGAGTTGGATTGGTTCTTTCACGAAAAAAAAATAGCATTTTACTATTTTCATATATAAACGATTGACTAGGATATGACTGATACTTTTTTATTCGTTTATCTGATCTGTACTGTATTCAATAAGA
Source organism: Carex pumila (assembly GCA_033356055.1). Classification (NCBI taxonomy): domain Eukaryota; kingdom Viridiplantae; phylum Streptophyta; class Magnoliopsida; order Poales; family Cyperaceae; genus Carex; species Carex pumila. The sequence continues at coordinate 274,650 of JARJHM010000403.1, read as the reverse complement.
TGGGTATGAATAAAGTTTTTTTTTAATTAGCTTATCGAGTATGGATAAGGACAAAATATAAATTGTGGTAGGTGGGATTGAATCCTAAGTACCTGACAACATCAGTATATTTTTATCACTAGACTACAAGTATTCATGACACGTACTGTATTCATAACATGTACATTTGATACTTTTTATTAAGAGAGAGCTGAACTACTTTTGAAAAAAAAAAAAAATCAATTAAATTTCAATATACATATTTCAAAAACTTATAATTGTACGAGTCATGAATGACTCAGCATCCTTAACTTACTCTAAATTCCACCTCTGTTTTTGACAAAATTATGAAGTAAAAGAGAATATCTGAATTTTGCATTCGATGCAGGTAGAGATTATTTGAGCCCATAGATAGACTTATTCAACTTGCATACAACATTGTTGTCAGATTTATGGAGATAAAATCATGTATACTTCTTCTGTTAAAATATCTTATTCTGTGTTGCTGCTCTCCCGTCTTAATTTTTTTTTCTAAAACCATAATTAAAAATATTAATTTTAGAAAACCAACATGATTACTTTTCTTTTTTTTTTTACAAAAAATATTAGAACTAAAATGCCATTTCGGCTCGCTCTTTTTTTCATGACTGACATGACATTCAATCCGTCATGATTCCATAGTTTTTCAGAAAAAAATATATTTAAATTTTATTTTTAAAAATCAATATTAATTATTAATTAATATCATATGCAAATGTTTAACATTCTTTTTAGTTCAAATAAGAAATATACATATTGATTTTAGTGAACTAAATCAGCAAGAAAATAAAGATAAACAATTATAAATAAAAATCGAAGAAGAAAACCATTTAAGTATGATCAAATTGTATATGAATTATTAACGAATAAGATATATGCTTATTTTTTCATATATATTAATGACTATTTGTTATTAATATTATTTTCATAACTGAAAATTTCATCTAATACATTTCCTTTCCAAAGAACAGAAATAATAAAATAAAAAACCCATTATTTACACAAGGAAAAATAATTCTATCAAACAACTCTTTTAGTATATAAAATTTTGTTTCAGTACGAATTTATTTTCAATTAAATAAGATAATATAGATTTTATTTTTTCCGTTGAACAATGACAATATATTTTGAATGTAATTTGTACTATATTTTTCCAAAACTAAATGATATAAATAAGTAACAAGAAAAAAAAAACATCTATGATGCAAGATTTGACATATTCAATGTTTCAAAGCCAACTAAGGTCTTTTATAGGAGAAATGTTTGCTTAGTAAATTTGTTACATTACGAAATTTTTACAATTTATTTTTAATAATTTAAAAGCAAGAACCGAAAGTCGTGCTAACAAAATAGAAGTTTAAACCTTAATTAAGGTTCCTCTAAATAAGTAAGTTAAGTGTGAATCAAAACCGCGTCAAAATTTCAAAGTTCTGAACTACTATAGGCCCAGTGCGTCCGCACTGGTGGTGAGTGCAGGTGGCTGACCTGCAGCGGCCTTTATTTCCCTTTGATTATTTTCTGAAATTCGGTGCGAGTGCGGATGGTTGACCCGCACTACGGGTGGGTGCGTCCGCACTCATGATTTTCTGTGTTGAACTGAAATTTCCTAAAATCGGCTAAGTGCTGAGTGCGAATGGGTTAACCTGCACTACAGATGGGTGCGTCCGCACTCATAAAATCCTGTGTTGAGCTGAATTTTTTGAAATTATTCTAAGTGTTGAGTGCAGATGGATGGATCCGCACTATGGGTGGAATGCATCCGCATTAGGCTTGGATTTTTCTGAAATCTTTCTGAAAATTGACTAAGTGTCGAATGCGCGTGAAGTGACCCGCACTGCGGATGAGTGCGTCCGCCCTCGGAGAATTATGTGTTAAATTTCATTTTTCGAAAACTGACTAAGTGCCGAGTGCGGGTGAAGCCACCCGCATTGCGGATGGGTGCGTCCGCACTCAGGATAATTTTAACCCTAAAACTCAAATTGAACCTTCTCTCTCTCTCTCCCACTTCATTTACTTCCTCATTTTCAAGTGAAATTCTGCCAAGAGAGAAGAAAAAGAAAGAGAGAGTTTCCGTCCCTCTCAAACCCCCGATTATTGCGAGAAATCAAAGTTGGAACCGAGTAAGCGGCCGTGGATCTCTCCTAGATCTCCTATTCGGTATTCTTTTCTCTTCCCGTTTCTCTCTAAAATCTCGAATTTCTCAATTTCTCGGGTTTTCATTTTAAACCCGAGATTTGTGTTCGAATTGCTTGTAAACTATCTCCTTGAGCTTCTTTGACCATTTGTTTGTTAATTCTTTGCCGATTTCCTTCCGACTTATGGATTTTGATTTCTAGGGTTTCATGCCAAAACTGAAATTGGGCATAATCGTGAATTGATTTGTTTAACCCAACCATTTAGACTTGTAATCGGTAGGGTTGCCTCTTGATCTTGAATTGCTAGAACGTTTAACGGTTAATTTGAGGTTTTGACCAAATTAGGGTTTAACCAATTGGTAAATCGAATTGTTATGAGAACCAATAAAGGAACTACTACCAAATTGAGATGGTGTAGGGTTTGGAAGACCCAAATGGAAATTGTGAGAAGTTAGAGAATTTTGGTAAGAAATAAGGAATCGAACGAATTGGTACCAAAGGATAGGAGCTTAGTAAGATGTAAGTCCTGATATAACTTGAGTAAATGTTCCCAATCGTGAACCAATGTTAAACCAGTATACATGTAAAATAGGTGTAGGTTCAGTTGAGCAAGACTTAGCGAGGCAATTTGAGACTTCCGATCCTTAACTAAGCGATACGCTTGTCGTAATTAGGTGCGGGATTCTTGGACTTGTTTGATACTTTATTTTCATGAATTAAACTGTGTATTCGTTTGTCATGTTGAATATCATTGATTGCATAATTAAATAGTGTAAAGCATTTGCATAGCCTAATCAAATTGAACTCGAATTGATGTGACTTTAGTGATTTGCATGCTGGTATGGGTGTAGGCTGTGTCGATCTATTATGATCTGATTTGATTGAAAGTCACCACGATTTGATTTGATATGTATGTGAATGGATTTACAAAGTTAAGCACTTGGATCCAATGAATTTGCAAAGTCGGGCTGTATGCTGACTTTGATTCCCAGGATCCTAATGGCCTTAGGTGAATGGTCCTCAATGTTTCCTAGTATCGGTTGGAATGAGGGAGGGTGATTATGTTATGAGGTGTGAATTGGAATCGTGGGTGACATGTGTAACGTCTGTGGCTCGGTGGCATTCTCTTACATGTTAATGCATTTGAACAATCAATTGAATATTATGAACATTGGAATGATTCCAAAGAGAATTTTATTTATATGATTTGAACCATACTTTAATAAATGGTTAAGCCAAGCGATTACAGATGGGTGTCAGATAAAGGGTCCAGCTCGGTGGAGCGTCTGTAGGTGTCAGTAACCCTACAGATGAGGGTTTGATAAATGGTTCGGCTCAAAAGAACATCTGTAGTTGCTACAAGTCCTAATGAGTCGAGTTAAGCCAAATATGTGTTGTGTTTGAAATTCATCTTGGAAATTTCGTAAACTGTGATTCAGTTTGATTAATTGTTGTCGAGCATTGGCATTCTGTTATTTCTGGATATATATATATATATATATATATATATATATATATATATATATATATTATCTGTTTGAATTGTTATGGTTTGAGTTTCATTTTTTAATATGGGGTTTGATTGCAAGTCCAACAATTCAAATGTGGCAAATTCGCACTGAGAATTTATTCTCACCCCCACCTTTGAATTATTTTTACAAGTACGGGTGCGATTTATTCCAGAGAGGCACGCAAGTAGTAGGCCTTATAGTTTACCATTCACTTGACCCTAGTTATGTTTTGTTGTGTAGTTTTAGGGTAGGCCTCGTGGTTGGTATCCGGATGAGATACTTTTGTTTTATTATATTCTGACCAGACTGTGTACTCCGATTTTATATCTATAAACTTGGTTCTATATTTAATTGTTTGGATTGAATTGTTAATTGCCTTGTAAGCATACGCAGTGTTGTATGCTTACGGCGGGGGACTGTTACGACCCATGGTCGCGGGGTGTGACAAAATTCGTGTATCTGTACTTTTCAAATTTGAAAAAAATGAAACATTATTCTCAATAAGTAATAAAAAGAGATTTCCTTAGATGTTTTAGTTATGGAAATAAAAATAAATAAGTAATGATCATTAAAATAAAGAAAGTGTATCTTAAAAGTTAAAATAGATATGACATTTAGAGAGTATCTAAGCAAGGACGAATTTGTCTATACAAATAAAATATTTCAATTTGTTGTGTTAATAAAAACATCAATTGTGTTAGTATCATCACCCGAGAAAGAGAATTTTGAAAAAGCCCGGTAGCTTTTACCAGGTATTAAAAAAAATATACTTTGAAGTAATCAAAGTCTTTTATTAATAATGAATTTCTATTTCAACAACATAATTTTCTAAAAGCAGTTAATTGCCTAATATATAGCATGTACCTCGATGAGTTCATTACAATAATAACAATAATCATAGATAGATATAGATGAACAATGGATATCCAAGAGACAAAAATAAGTTGAATTGGTTGTATCGGAACTAAAAATTGCATTTTATTATTTATTCTTTAGACAGTGATAATTCAACGTCCCTCGTGTTACAATTAATTTAGCATTAAAAAGCAATGAATAAGAGCATTAGCTGGGTCTTAATCTAATTAAGTTGAATGAACTAATTAAAGAGCATTTGGATTATTCGAATTTAAAATAAAGGTATATATCCATTCGTACTTGCATGAGAGTGTTAAGTTCTTAATTTTTTTCATTTGTGCATCTCAACCTTTAATTTTGTCTTTTTCAGTTTTATAGAAATACCTTCGTATTTTATATAATTATTTGTTATTAGGAACATCATCTAATTTGTTTTATTAGTTTTGTCAAATTTAATTTTAATTTTATTATTCTAAAACACTCACATTTTATATAGACATTTTTATATAATTATTATTCATTATTTGTTTCATGTTCATACCCTTATATTATATGTTTGTTTTTTTTTTTGCATTCATTTAACACAACTTTAATTAATTTTAAATTTTGACATCCATAATATTTACATTTGTATCGGTCTTAATATTATCCAATTAATAAAATATGAATACAATTATAGTGGATGACACTACTTCAGGTGGGTACTTGAAGGCTTGAACTAAGATTGTAAATACATATACAAAAGCTATAGAAAATATCCTACAGAGGATAGACGTGCATATACAAGTCAATATCCAACAACAACCTATTAATTTGATAGAAAGAGAAAGAAAAAGAGAGCAAGAAGACTTATGAGGAGGTCAAAGTCTTTGGAGATAATTTCCTATTTCTTGGATCTAGAGAGGGACAATCGCTTTTTCAGTTATCTCTTTCCTCTACCAAGTATTAGATGTAATATATTATTTATTAATAATGAATTTTCACCTACATAATTTTTCTAAAAATAAAAGGACTTTATTATAATTAAAACATTTTTTTAAATAACAATTAATAATAGATCGATATAGATGAACAATGAATGTCCAACTGTATCTTGGAGAGAGACATAAAATTTGAATTGGTTCTTTCAGGAAAAAATATCATTTTACTATTTCTACATATAAACGATTGACTAGGATGTGAATGATACTTTTTTATTTGGTTATCCGATCTGTACTGTATTCAATAAGATGTGGTAAGTGAAACTAGAACCCCATGTTTCTAATAATATCAATGTACTTTAACTACTTTGCTACAAATACATGTATGATAATTTTTATTAAGAGGAGGTTTATAGAAATACTTTCATGTTTTATATAATTATTATTTATTATGAACATCAACTAATATTTCTTATCCTGTTTTTTAAATTTAATTGTAATTTTATTATATCAAAACACATGCATTATATATAGATATTTTTAATAATTATTATCCATTATCTGTTTCATATTCATATCCTTATATTATATGTTGTTTTTTTGCATTCATTTAGACATATCTAATTAATTTTAAATTTTGACATCCATAATATTTACATTTGTAACAGTCTTAATATTATCCAACTAATAAAATATGGATATATGGTGTATGACACTACTCCAGGTGGGTACTTGAAGGCTTGAACTAAGATTGTAAATACATGTACAAAAGCTATAGAAAATATTCTACAGAGGATAAACATGCATATACAAGTCTTCAAAGAGACCAGCTACCAGATTTGATAGAACGATATGAACAATCAATATCCAACAACAACCTATTAATTTTGATAGAAAGAGAAAGAAAGAGAGAGCAAGAAGACTTCTGAGGAGGTCAAAGTCTTTGGAGATAATTTCATATTTCCTGGATCTAGAGAGGGACAATCGCTTTTTCAGTTATCTCTTTCCACTACCAAGTATTAGATGTAATATATTATTTATTAATAATGAATATTCACCTACATAATTTTTTAAAAATAAAAGGACTTTATTATAGTAAAAATATTTTTTTTAAATGTCACAACCCCGCCGCTGGACCAGGATTGTGACAAGAGAGGGACCCGTGCATCCATCCTTCGTCTCGTCAACCTACGTCGCAAAAAAAATGACAAACAAAAACAATACAGAGTGAGCTACAAAGTCGAGTAATCAGTTATTTAACGACGCGCTTCTCTATAACTGGCTTAATTAAGCAATCATTCAAACAGACTAGATTAATCCACACAATTTCAAATCAAATTATGAATACATATTTAACCGACAATAGCACATGGATTTGGGTTATCAATAAAACAATTCACACAATATCCAAATCATTTGCTTTCACATAATCATATCATTTCTCAAATTCTCATAACACGATCATATCATTTCACAAATCAAATTCGAACCACAAACCCGCTATCCCGTTAAATATGCATCATAATTCAAAACCCAATTCAATTATCCAATTCAAATTCAATTCAACCAAAAAAATAAAAACACAAATTATAGAGAAGTCCAGTTACTTGATAGTGATCAATTCAGAAATCCAATCGAGTTGCAACAACTATTCAAAATCAAAGCGACGTACACAGAATTCCAATCGAATATGAAATCCAAAATAAGAATAACAAAACATTTCTCTTTATTTCTCTCATTTTATATCTCTTTTTTTTTCATCTGATAAAGATAAAGATAGATAACGACATCATCCGGTGCCATATGGAAACAATTCCAAAATCATTGTTTTTAGTACTTAAAAACGTCATCTAATGCCATAAGAAAAAAAAACTGCTGATAAAATCTTTTAGATAAAATACTTGATACATAAACTATTAACATTTGTATGACGAGGTATGAATATTTTAAATACTTAAAATTAATACTTTAGTACATCATCCAGTGCCATATGAAAATAAAAATAAAAATTTCATAGATTTTGTTAGTTACTAACACTTGACATATGAACTATTTACACTTACATAACAATGTATAAATACTTGTCATACTTAATATTAATATTTTTAGACGTCGTATAGTGCTATATGAAAAAATTGATAAATATGTTACGTACAAATACTTCAAACATGAATTATATACATTTGCATTACAAGGTATGAATATTTGCACGACGAGGTATGAATACTTGCTCGACGAGAGATGAATATTTACACGATAAGGTATTCTCGATGAGGTATGAATACTTGCATGACAAGGTATGAATACTTGCACGAAGGACAACCTGAAAGTATGTCATTATGGATCTCATTTGAAAGAAAAAATTACGTAGAAGACTTCCATGATTTTAGATTTGCAAATTTTCTCACATATCGTTAGAAATATTAACGAGATTGAACAGAGAAAAAAAATCCAACTCTAAAAACCTGTAAAAAATGTGTGTGTGATGTATCCAGTTTTCTTTTCCAAATACTTGGTATCTTAGGTATGAATATTTGATATATTATATATTAACACTTGTGCGCATAGGTATCCATATTTGCACGCGTTAGTTATAAAATCTATCAAACATTAGGCGTTCCCCCAAGTAATTAATGAAGTTCAGTTAATTAATGGTTTCCACAAGTAGTTATTGACTGGGGAATGAATAAGAAAAATTGACCGGGGGATAGTTAGTCAATCCCAAAATATACAACCCATTATTTACACAAGGAAAACTAATTCTATCAAACAACTCTTTAATAATGTATAAAATTTTATTTCAGTACAAATTTATTTTCAATTAAATAAGATAATATAGATTTTAGTTTTATCGTTGAACAATGATAATATATTTTGAATGTAATTTGTACTTTTTTTCAAAACTAAATGATATAAATAAGTAACAAGGAAAAAAAAACCACATATGATTCAAGGTATGCCATATTCAATGTTTCAAATCCAACTAAGTTTTTTTATAGGAGAAATGTTTGTTTTGTAAATTTGTGTATCTGTACTTTTCAAATTTGAAGAAAATGAAACATTCTCAATTAGTAAAAAGAGATTTCCTTAGACGTTTTAGTTATGGAAATAAAAATAAATAAGCAATGATCATTAAAATAAAGAAAGTTTATCTCAAAAGTTAAAATAGATATGACGTTTAGAGAGTATCTATCCAAGGAAAAATTTGTCTATAAAAAAAAATATTTGAATTTGTTGTGTTAATAAAAACATCTATTGTGTTAGTATCATCACTCGAGAGAGAAGACTTTGAAAACGCTCGGTAACTTTTATCAAGTATTAAGAAAAAAAGAGAGAAAGAAAAACTTTGAAGCAGTCAAAGTCTTTTATTAATAATGAATTTCTATTTCAACTACACAATTTTCTAAAAACAGTTAATATAGAGCATGTACCTCAATGATTCATTACAATAATAACAATTAATTAATCATAGATAGATATAGATGAACAATGAATGTCCAAGAGACAAAAAGTTATATTGGTCATTTCGGAAATAAAAATTGCATTTTATTATTTATTCTCTAGACAGTGACAATTGAACGTCTCTCATGTTACAATTAATTCAGCATTTGAAAGCAATGAATAAGAGCATTATCTAGGTTTGAATCTAAGTTGAATGAACTAATTAAAGAGCATTTGGATTATTCAAATTTAAAATAAAAGCATATATCCATTCTTACTTGCAGGAGAGTGTCAAGTTCTTAATTTTTTTTTTCATTTGTGCATCTCAACCTTTAACTTTATTATTCTAAAACACTCACATTTTATATAGAAATTTCTATATAATTATTATTCATTATTTGTTTCATATTCATATCCTTATATTATTTGTTGTTTTTTTGCATTCATTTAAGACAGATTTAATTAATTTTAAATTGACATCCATCTAATATTTACATTTGTATCAGTCTTAATTTTATCCAATTAATAAAATATGGATACGGTTATGGTGTATGACAGTACTCTAGGTGGGTACTTGAAGGCTTGAACTAAGATTGTAAATGGGTAAATTTCGCTATAGGTCACTAAACTTTGTTATTTGTTACGAATTGGTCACTTAAGTTTGATATCTCTCTTTTGAGTCACTAAACTTTGTTATTTGTCACAATCAAATCCCTCTATACTTTTCCATCCAAAATTTTAACGGACTATTCCTATTCTGTCCAAAAAATTAACGGAGTATACTCATTACATCCAAAATATTAACGGAATGAGCATATTCCATCAAAAATACTAACAGAATTAGCATATTCCGTTAAAATTTTGGATGGAAAAAATAGAGAGACTTGATTGAGACAAATAACAAAGTTGAGTGACTCAAAATGGACAAATCAAACTTAAGTGACTAATTCGTGACAAATAACATAGGTTAGTGACCTATAGCGAAATTTACCCATTGTAAATACATATACAAAAGCTATAGAAAATATCCTACAGAGGATAAACATGCATATACAAGTCTTCAAAGAGGCAATCTACTAGATTCGATAGAAAGATATGAACAATCAATATCCAACAACAACCTATTAATTTGATAGAAAGAGAAAGAAAGAGAGAGCAAGCAGACTTCTAAGGAGGTCAAAGTCTTTGGAGATAATTTCATATTTTCTGGATCTAGAGAGGAACAATCGTTTGTTCAGTTATCTCTTTCCGCTACCAAGTATTAGATGTAATATATCATTTATTAATAATGAATTTTCACCTACATAATTTTTCTAAAAATAAAAGGACTTCATTATAATAAAAATATTTTTTAAATAATAATTAATAATAGATCGATATAGATGAAAAATTAATGGCCAACTGTATCTTGAAGAGAGACATAAAAGTTGAATTGGTCCATTCAGGAAAAATAGCAGTTTACTATTTCTACATATAAACGATTGACTAGGATGTGATTGATACTTTTTTATTCACTTATCTAATATGTACTATATTCAATAAGATGTGGTAGATGGAACTAGAACCCCAAGTTTCAAATAAGATCAATGTACTTTAACTACTTTGCTACAAATACAGGTTTGATACTTTTTATTAAGAGGAGGTTTATAGAAATACCTTCATGCTTTATATAATTATTATTTATTATGAACATCAACTAATAATTTTTTTATCAGTTTTGTTAAATTTAATTTAATTTTATTATTTTAAAACACTTGCGTTATATATAGATATTTTTAATAATTATTATCCATTAACTATTTCATATTCATATCCTTATATTATATATATATATTTTTTTTTTGCATTCATTTAAGACATATCTAATTAATTTTAAATTTTGACATCTATCTAATATTTATAGTTGTATCAGTCTTAATATCCGATTAATAAAATATGGAGGTCTTAATATGCGATTAATAAAATATGGATACGGTTATGGTGTATGACACTATTTCATATGGATACTTGAAGGCTTGAACTAAGATTGTAAATTCATATACGAAAGCTATATGAAATATCATATAGAAGATAAATATGTACATACAAGTCTTCGAAAAGGCTAGACACCGGATACGAAAGAAAGATATGAACAATCAATATCTAACAACAATCTATTAATTTGATTGAAAGAGAGAGAAAGAGAGATCAGGAAGACTTTTGAGGAGGTCAAAGTCTTTAGAGATGATTTATATTTTCTGAATATAGAGAGGGGGAATCGCTTGCTCAGTTGTCTATTTTCACTACCAAGTATTAGATGTAATCTATCCTTTATTAGTAATGAATTTTCACCTACATAATTTTCTAAAAAATAAAAGGACTTCATTATAATAATAATTAATAAAATATTTTTAATAAAATAACAGTTAATAATGGATTGATATAGATGAACAATGAATGTCCAACTGCTTCTCAGAGAGAGACAGAAGAGTTTGTTAGGTCCTCTCAGAAAAAATAACATTTTACTATTTCCATATATAAATGATTGACTAGGATATGACTGATACTTTTTTATTTGATTATCTGATATGCAATGTATTTAATAAGACGGGTATGAGTAAAGTTTTTTTTTAATTAGTTTATCAGCTATGGATAAGGATAAAATATAGATTGTGGAAGGTGGGATTGAACCCTAAGTTCTCGATAACATCAATGTATTTTTATCACTAGACTACAAGTACATATTTGATACTTTTTATTATGAGAAGGCTGGACTACTTTTGAAAAAAAATCAATTAAGTTTCAATATACATATTTAAAAAACTATAATTAAAAAAATTAATTTTAGAAAACCAACATGATTACTTTTTTTTTTACAAAAACTGTAAGAACTGAAAAGCCATTTCAGTCTGCCCTTTTTTTATGACTGAAATGACATCCAGTCTGTCATGATTTCACAGTTTTTTAGAAAAAAAAATAGCGTACAGTTGGTGAATACCTCTAGATCGAGATGTCATTTTAGTCCAATGCTTTATGCACAGTGTTTTGGCCTCAGTTTAGATCTGGAAATGTCTATTTCGACCTTGGCCGAACATACTATTTTTCTACACTTCCAAAAACTTCCCAAAACTTTTAGGAACTAAATCTGGTTTGGCAAAGAAATTTATGTTTCAGTCTTCACATAACATGGTTTGACTATGTTTTGGCCAATAACTATTTTTGTTTTGTCCAAGAACAGTTTCTATTGTTTTTATTAGATTTTTTAATTGTTGACACTATTACAAAAAAAACCTTTTATATCGGTTGGAATGGCGTTCCGCCATCGAATTTTAAACTGTTGCATATCACCCCAATAGGAAATATGGACCCATACGCCATCGGTACGAGCCGATGGCGTTAAGCTCCATTTTGGAGAAGCGTATGCAAAGTACCCATTTCTCCAAATTATTCACCACAAATGTGTTTTTAGGCTATTTTGGAGAAAGTTGCGTATTTAGGGCAAAAACGAAGCAAAAGTATTGTATTTAGGCGATTTTCGAAGATGGTGTGTAGATCAGGCATTTCATAAAGCATGAAACACCTCATATAAAGTGTATAACATGCAATAAGACACGCAACATGGAGTAGAAGAGATACAAATCAGCTAAGTCCAGGAGACTAGGTGAAGAGTGACACATATGGTAGCACGGTCAAGTCATGAAGATCAATAAAGTCTCTCATTTGTATGAACTTCAAATTATCATACACACTAATTCTGAGGAAAATCTCTACACAGAATTGTATATCTCATTGTCTACTTTCCAATGAGCTTTGAATCACCTCAATCGGAGTTCGGATGACCAAACTGCGGCTAAAATATGATTGAGTGTATGACAATTCAACAGTCACAGACCCGCGTTGCAGACTAAACCTGTGGTCGCAAGAACCCACAAATTCAATCCATAGACTATCATATTTGGATCAAATATCATTCGTTGATTCTATTCCTGAGCAGAAATCCTTCTAAAAGGATGCACCTAGTTCACCTCCAAGTTTAGTGAGCTATTTTTGGCGTATGCCATGATTGGAAGCTTATTTTTAGCTCTCCAAATATAGCACAAAATGCTATATTTGACACCCATGTTCTCCCATGATCTCCATGACTCCACACCTTTAGGATTAGTACTATATAAATCTCTCATATAATAAGATTTAGTGTTTGTATTTAGTAGCACTAAATTCCAGAAATTAGAGTAGAATAATAGAGTAAATTCTGGAGAAGAGAATGACAGCTTTCAAAGTCTAAGGCAGGAGAAGAATGCGTCATCTAAGGAAGAGTTTTCTTATTTTTGCAAAGGTTCTAGGTTATGTATTTCTTATTTAATTCCTTTTATTTTGTCATGGCTTTGAGAAGCTAATCTTCTCATCTCTAGGGTTTAGGTGTATCGAATTCTTTATTATGTTTTAGTATAATTTATATTTTATTTTATGTTGATTTGAGATTTCTTTATTTCTTGAATTGCTTTTTATAATATCTTTGCGTACATAGTTCCGTCTAATAAATGCTAAAGTAATCTACATGCCAGAAGGTTGCATAGTCATTGTGTCCTTGTGTGAGGGACAAACATGTAAGTTCTAACGATTCATGGCATCAGTTCAAAGACTAGGGTTAGAATCCAGGTGCTTCCTTGGTAAGATATTGTAGATTGCGTCTTTCATTTATATTAGGAATTACTTAGAAATAAGTAAGGTCTTTGGGATATTAATTTGGGGTAGGATAGGATATGACCAATTGTGTTGGTGTGAGAAAGACAATTGCATACTTATAACATTTTGAATTGCTAGCCCAATAACCGATCGAAAAATCGGAAAACCTTTCAAATCACATAAAATTGAAACCCTAGGCATCTACGGGTAGTGACTTCTAGGATAGTAATTGACAAGTCAATCATTTTTGTTTATGAATTGGATGATTAATGTCATTTTGTTCCTTGAGTGTTATTGCATTTATGAATTATTTCGAGTTCATGATTGGAATTGCAAAACTTCATAATATAGATGATATACACTCTTAATAGTCACTAACCATGGTAATTAGCAGGGAACACTAATTAGCCATTAGAAGGTTAGTATGTGGATTAAATGATGGTCAAGTTTTGCAAACCATAGACAATGAGTTATCATTTAATCATATGAATACATGTTGCAAACATGGTATTTGACTGACCTTAAATGAAACGTTATATGGTATTGTGTTTAGGTCATTAATAGTTTCATTTGTGTTAAGTTCTAAAGTATGAGGTGTGGTCTTTCCTACATGAGAAGTGTGTGTTCGCAAGTGTTGTCTAATGCTATCTATAAAAGTAGCTATAACGGTGACAATTCAGTACACATGACTTATGCGGAGGAAGATACGCTCACCAAGAATACTATCATCCCTCGTATCACTATATGAGTAATAGTAATACTGGGCCCCTTGATAGACTAGGATTATTCGTATGTGATATGATTAATGGAGAGTAATCATATATGATAATCTACTCTAGATCAAGAAAAAATTAAGTTTGCAAGGATGACACATACCTACCTTGAACTTAATCTGTTACTATGAGACGAGAGAATTAACACGAGTAAATAAGTTTACTTAAGGATCGTGATATTGTATTGGACAACATCATCTATGTAATTGGGGGTCATAATGTACTGCCAGGTGCCACCTATGATCTGTAGAAGTTAAAGCAATTTTAATTCTACTGCCAACACAACATAGATCCTATCGGGTCACACCATATAAGAAATAATCAGATAATCTTATAATTAATTATAAATAGTTATAATTAATCAATAAGATGATTTTATAATTAGTTATAAGTGTTATAATTAATTATAAATGTCATAGAGATGACATGCTTAAACAGATTAAAATTACAAACGTGTATGACACGTTATGTAATAGTTATCACAACCGTAATTGCAAAGAAATATAATTGTTCAGAACAATTATAAATATGGATTAGTATATTTGGGCCTTAGTTATATTTAGAATATAATTCAGAAAGCCCAATAAGTCAAATTCTAGGCCTTGAACTATTCATTCTGAGCCTTTTTGGGCCCACGGGCATTTTGGTAAAGTGCCAAATTGACCTATACACCCCAAAACTAACCTAGCGAGGCTATATAAAAGGGTGGAGGGTTGGTTCTAAGGCATGCCATTTTGATGGTAAGGTCTGAAAGTCTGATTGATCGTCTTATAGTCAGGTTTCTTTCCTTTGTGCATTTTTTCCTCTCAAATAGTGTTTGGGTTAGGAAATAAATATATATGTAATTGACATATATATTTTTGTGAGTTGTGAGTTGTAATCTTGCGAAGTCTACAGTAATTCTGCTTTTGCATGAGGTTGTGAAAGTAAGAGTATCTCCCAGGGTAGATAAACGTTGAAATTATACTTAATTAAGAAGGAGATTACCTAAACCCTAGAATTAATCATACTAGCACCTCTACCTATCAATCTGCCAGAGTAAACTGTAAAATTATAGAAGAAAACTATATAAAATTGTTGTATCTTTACTGCTTTATTAATTAATTGTTATGTACAAACATACCCGAAGAACCTAGACTAGTGCTAAAGTTATTAAATAACTTAAGATCTATCTCTATGAATCGACACCCGACACTACTACATAGTAGGATTATGCACTTGTAATCTGACATAGTAGTATTAGGGTAACTAAGTATAAATTTATATATACTAAAAGTTAGTAGTACTTATTTAGATTCATCAGTAATCTCAAATCAAAAACCTAAAAAATAGTACATGAGATGGAAAATCCCTAAAATCCCTAAAATGTACAAAAACCAACAAAAATCATCAAAAAAACCTTCAATAACCTACAAATTACACTACAGAAATAGTAAGTGAGAGAGAATCTCTAAAAATCTTACATGAAAACATACGAAAACCAATAAAATACTACAAAGACATATATATATATATATACATACAAAAAGTGAGAGGGAGCGATCACTGTAACTTCGAAGATAGAGTCAATGAAAGTTGTCCGCCTAGTGTGAGTGAGATGAAAAATCTAGATTTGGAGACCTTTGGAATTCTCGCTATTGGAGGAGAGAGACATTAATTTGTTAATTTAGAGTGATACATCGATCAATCTCGGAAAGTTGAAACGACACCTAGGGTACTAATTAGTTTTTTTTTTTCTAAATTGAAAATCATTTGCCATCAGCTCTGTATCCTAACTGTTTGTGTATATACTTAATACCATTGGCTCTTAATCTTAATTGTTGGCGTATATATTAAATTCCATCGGTTCAATACGATGGTGATTTGAAAATCTTGGGAGACTCGTCTTCTACGTGAAAAGGCTTCACTGCGGATTGAGCCTATAGTATGGCAAACTTTCAGTTTAGGATTGGACCATCAGATTTGAAATAGTGCATGTCAATATTCATACTACAAATCTGTTGGTTAGATTTAATTATATAATTAGTGTTACTTTAGGGAAATGATAAAGTTTAAAACCAAAAGTTTGGCGCTATAGAGAAATTTAGGCTAAACCCTAAACTCTGATTAGGAGGTTATGTTAAATTTAAATCGATATGATTAATTTAAATTACTATAATTTAAACGTGTTAAAATTTAAATGATTTTCCAAGTTACTATAATTGCAACTTAATCGATATTTGAAGTATGTACTAATAGTCAATCCAAGTTGTGGAACATGATCTCTGTATTTAGAGTATAATTAAAGGGACAATTATATTTTTAATAAGGAGGAATATTATACATTTGATTGCAACAATATGTACTTAATTACAACATCGAATTGTAGCTTGATTTTGGAAGTACTAACAGTCAATCCAAGATGTATGTTGAACATGATATGTGAAAATACATGAAACTAACTTTTTCATGTACAAAATTTTAATTATGACTGCTCTTAGTGTTTTCAATTATCAAAGCAAACTGAGATTATTATAATTAACATGTTATTAAAGTTTAAATTATTAAATTATTATAATTTAACATGTTCTTAAATTTAAATGATCAAATATGATAAGATTTAAAATGTTTTCATCCTATGAGAGAAACATTTTAATTTCATCAGATATACATTATATGTAGTTTGCTTATATATGCAATGTCTCATTTATTTCAATTTTTAACATGAAGTGATATTGTTGTAGTAGTTTGTTTATAATTTAAATGATAAATTTAACATGTTAAAATTTAATTGACCAAATATGATAAAATTGAACATGTTTTAATCTTATGAGGGAGACGTTTTAATTTAATCATATATATATGATATCGAAATTTTTAAATATACCATAATTCCAAAAATAATAAATAAAAATAAAACGTTTTTGTGAAAATTTGATAAATGACATGGCCGCATCTAGGCAAAGCGGGCTGATTTTTGGGCCGTTTCTAGGGGATACGGCCACCCTTTTTTTTTAGAATGTATATTTTTATTTTTTTTAGGGTTTAGGGTATTTTTGTGTTGTTTTTTAAAAATAATTATTAAATATAGTTGTAACTGTGTTATTTGCTTGAAAATAGTTGTAATTGTGTAGTTTTTATTTTAAAAATAGTTGTAATTGTATTGTTTTTTATTCATTTGTTTGATATGTTGTTACGAAATAAAAACAACAAATAAAAAATCAAAATAGTATGATAAATAAAATGTATCTAACAAAATAAGTATCCTAACATAATAAATCATAGTATCTGACAAAAACTAGAGTAAAAGAAGTATGAAAAATAAACTATAATCTAATAGTCAGAAGGACTGAACGGCTACCTCTGTCTCCTGACCCTCAAACCCCAAATCCATAGTGCGAGCGGCGTGTGGTTGAGAGAATCATCTGACGTAGTGACCTCAGCATCCTCTATATGAACGTCCCTAATCTCAGTCGACTGCTATACTACAGGACCAAATGCTACTGTCTGTACTGTCTCAATTGGCGGGAATAAACCGTAGGTGTTGAACTAAGGGGCACCTCTAATTGCTCAAAAACTGAAATTAAATTGCAATTGAAAGTAAATAGATGAGTTTAGAGAAATTTGACACGCAGGATGTTAATGGAGTTCGGCAAAACAAAGGCCTATGTCTCCGGGACTTCGCAACCGTGAGTGGTGCGTCTTGCTATTACCTAATACGAAAGGATTACAACTTATGAACCATTGAGCCCTTAAACACCAAGCAAGAAATCAAACAGCCAACTCAAAGAGATGAGAATAAGGTCTCGATTGTCTAGAGAATCAAGAGAAATACTCAATAAATCACTCTAACCTAATCTATATCAAGATTAGTGAAGTAGGTTGAGGTTGCTTGAGAAATTTTGAAGTTTTAAGCTCTCTCAACAATGGAGTAGGCTAAACTCTCAGAAAATCGCTTTTGAAATGATTAGGGTCGGCTCAAATAAGTGGGGAAGAAACTCCACTGCTCTATTTATAGTGTCAGCTCAAAAATGAGCTGTTTTACATAAAATGTTACCAACGTTTTAGTTCAAAGTGTGATTTAGGATTTTAATTTTCTAACAGCTCAGTAAAAACGTTATAACGTTTGAAAAACATTATGTAACGTTTTCTCTTGTAAAAATTTGATCAAAATAGGTGTTCTTTGAAGCTCAGAATTAATTAAAACGTTACAACGTTTTAAATTTGAATTCAACATTGATACAGACAATCATAAAACGTTATAACGTTTTACAAAAACGTTACAACGTTTAAGTTGTTCTGTACATCTGTGCTTTAGCTGTTTTGACAATCCTAAAACGTTACAACGTTTTAAGTTGTTTCTGAGTTTAATCAAGCTTTTACTTTAATGTTTTTGATAGAATTAAAACGTTACAGCGTTTTATAAACGTTACTAACGTTTTACCTCTATAAAAATAGCCTCAAAGTTACTTTACTAAGCTTCTGATTTTACAATTCATATTTTTGATAAAAGTCTTCATGATTTCTTCAGTCCAAGCATATTACATTGCAATTTTCACTTTTCTTGAACCTACATAATCTTAAAACAGAAGAAATCGTAAAATTTAATAATTGTATGTTTTTGCTAATTAGTCAAATAGACGAAAATGATTATTGTACGAACAACAATCTCCCCCTTTTGACGATTTCCAAAAATATACAATGCGAGTAAGTGCATAAATCGAAAATTGTCCAATGTGGTTTTGTAGGGCGCAGAAAGTTGCACGGCGTCAGGTTAGCTAACGGTGCGAGTTTTTCATGTGTGGGTGAGTGGAGATGCTCCCGGCTGGGTTCAGTGCTCTGTTTCTTTGAATGTGAGCAGGTCACCGAACTCAAGGGAAGGCATTCACTCAGGATTTGTTTTCTGCATTCCTCCTGGTTCACCCCTTGTGACAATTTACATTCATGATCGGTTATCGGAGGTTTTATTATTTTTAATTGCGAGGACGTTTTACTCCCGGAGGGCACAAGCCCCCGCCGTTAATTACATCAGAAAGACCTTTCGAGTCTATCTGAAGACCTCAAGCATTCCAGGATGTATGCCTATTTAGATTGAATTGAATAATGAGGCTAAAGGGGCTCATGTATGGTCTGTTTTGGTCATGTGATTGGTTCTCATTTAATTTGCAGGTGTATTTTGGTCAATTACCATAATATGTGCATGAAAATATGGATTTACATATTCAAAATGTGAGAACATTTGCGAGAGATGCCATTTATGTATCTTTAGTTTGAAAGGAGTATTCAAATATCATTTTTTATATTTTTATTTCTAAAGATATGTCGAGAGAGGGGTATTTTGGTCATTTTAGATTATTTGTGGGACATGAATATGTTCAAATATTATTTAAAATTATAGAAGATTGAATTTGGGTTCATTTGGGACTGATTTGAGTTGATTTGGACTTAGTATGAAAAAGTTATGGTCAAAAGGGACATGAAAGGACTTACTTGTGAAGATTTTATATTTTCAGGGACCTATTTGTAAATATCCATGGACCTGAGGCTGTAATTTGGGCTTTTGACAGGGTCTGGAATGAAATTTGGGCCTTTAAGGGCTTATTTAAAAGAGTTCTATTCTGACAGGGGCCTATATGTAAATTTACAAGGGCTTCTCTGCATATTTTGAATAAACAGAAGGGTCTATATGTAAAAGGGCTTTATTTAATGATTTCTGGGCTTTGAGATTGATGTTGGGCTTCTGAGATTTGGGCTTTTGAGCCTTTGAGATATGTGCAGGCCACTGGATCAAGATCATTGGGCCTTAAGATTTGTGTTATGTCATTTGAATTCATTTGAGTCGCTGACAAAGCAATCCCATGCTTTCAGGAGCCGTTAGATGTTTGAATTTGGTTCATTGATCAGATGTGCTCCTTCAACATCCGTGCTGTGTGCTTTGAGGATCGTGCAAAGGGGGTTATCGGCTTAGGGACCATCCCTGACAAACCTTGTCCGGCTGATCTAGGCCATGACAGTGCCGACCAAGGATATGATTATGATCGTGAGGTTATCAGGAGTCTATTGGAACCATTATCGGCCGTCGGAGATCACCGGAGGCGGCGAAATAGGCATCTACAGTACCTATCGGTACCGACTGAGTCTCAGATCGATTTTGATTGATTTCTTCATGATTTCTTTCAATTAATTGGTTGTTTGAAATCGTATGAGACTATGGAAGATGTTAGGAATGTCAATTTGAGGTTTAAACGTGATTTGGGCATGTTTTGAGTTCTTTGGTCTCGGTTCCAGTACCGAATTGGTACCAGAGGTAGGTACAGAGATTTCAAAGCTCAATTGGACATTCAGAGAGTTCATTCACATCATTTAAAGGTTATTTAAAACATATTAGGGGCATTGGATTGGATTGAAATGAGTTATGGACCAGCTTGGCATGAGGAATATGTTTAAACTTGTTATTTCAGTTCCTTTTGATCCATTTTCTCATGATTTATATACATGATGTGTATGTTTTATTTCATAAACTCAAAGATATATATGTTAAGGATTTTTGTTCCAAATTTGGGATTTTTTTGAGCTCATTTACTCAGTCAAATGGCTTGATCAACATCAGGGGCATGCATGGTAATTTTACCATTTAAATTACAGAATTTCCATTTTTAAAAGATGAACTTTGACAGATCATAACTCTGTATAGGAAAGTCCAAATGATGCAAACCTTACATCAATTTCATGTGTTTCGATGTGTTCTATCTGATTGTGAAGTCTATTTTTCACTTTAGTCCCTATATTTGTCTGAATTATCAGATTTATCAGCAGAGGTCAGAAGGGCCTATTTCAATGTACAAAGCTGTGCCAGTGCTATTTCTAATGCAATTAAGTGCTGAAGCTGGGTTTGTCATGGTACCAGGGACTGGTACAAGTTCATTCAAGGTCTGGTTTAGTTCAATACAAGTTTTCAAGGGCATTTAGCCACTGTTTTCATACCAGAAACATATAACATGAAGATCAAAAGATTCAAGGTTTACAAAATCATCATTTTGATATATTTTAAACATGTTAGAGCCGGAAATATGCAGGGAGGCCCTTGATTGTTCTGGAAATCATGTTTTGAGCATATCCACTTGATTTTAGAGAGCAATATCATCAAAACTTCCTTAGACAAAGAGTGTAAATGGCATATGGCAGTATAACTGCTGCATATTTACATCTTAGTCCTCAGTTTCTCACTATTTGCAATTAGATCCTCAAAAATAGAGAAATTAGCCATTTGAAGGGCATAATCTCACCATTTCTTTGGATCTAGCTACATCTAGGCTCTCTCAAGGGGACTTAAGGTTGAGAGTTGCAAAGGATGCCTGTGGCTCACTTTAAACAATCCTTGTGTATTTATCTTTTAATTAAAGTCACTTTATTCCCTTATTTTGATTATTTTTGTAAAGAAATCAAAGGGTTAGATGAGCAAGGATGCCTGCGGCTCACTACACTCATCTTTACCTCTAATTAATTTACAAAAAGAATCAAGGGAGGCAGAGAAGAAGAAAATGAAAGAAAATAGAGAAAAATGTACAAAAATATAACTTTTTATGAAAAGTTTGTATCAAAATGGTACATTTTATGTTTCTTATTATTATATACATTATTTAAGTATTTTTAAGGAAGATTATTGCATCAGGACAGAAAAGGAACAAAAGATATAAGAAAAGAAGATCAAATAGCTAGAATGAAAGCTTTATTAATGAAAATAATGTACAACATGGTCCCTAGGGACTTTACATTGCATCCAAGCTCTAATTACCTATGAATTAGAATTGTTATCACAGGGGAAGCTTATGGTGTGTGTGTGCACCACTTGTATGTGTGTAAATGTGTGTGTAATGTGTAGCTGTATGAACTTGTGTGTATGTATGCTTTTCTTCTCTGGTTGTGGGCTCTGTGTTGGTGTCTGTAGTCTTCATTTGAGGTGCCCTTTTATAGGCAAAGAGCTCAGCTAGGGTTTTGCTTTGGCTGACGTGGTCTCATCTTGACCAGAGGTGTTTGATCATATGTCTATGCTTGATTTGTATCATCTATAGTGCCATCAAGGTAGGGAATCACCCAATTGTGTTTTGGCATGTCACTTGAATGTGTTGTATTGATTTGAGCCCCTTGGATTGATCACTAGGGCATTGCATGGCTTCTGAAGGGCAGTTTGATTTGCATGACTCTTGAGGTGTAGGAGGGATATTCCTCTATCTTGGACTGATCCCAGGTGCTCTTGGCATGTGTCCTGGGGACCAAAATGAGCTGTGAGCAGCTAATCAACTGGTTTAGGGTGAACCCGAGCCATTTCAATGCTTAACATGGGCTCTTCTCAATTACTGAGCCCCAAGCATGCTGCATTGCCCCAAGGTCCAATTTATCATTTAAACAAAGGATTTGATGCTATCAGCCATGGCCAGAACCGAGCTAGTGCTCTTTGCTCAATTCATTTATTTGAGTCCATTAAACCTCAAATTGAGAGCACATATAGCATCGCCTATGTTTATTTGGCATCCTTGCTGAGTTTCAAAGCTTAATTGCATGTTTAGCTCAAGTTTCACAACTTTGCCCTCCTCTTCTCGGCTCAAATTGAAGCTTGTGAGAGAGAGATAATTCTTGAGGTTTGGGTAGAGAGAAGAGGGAAGGTAACCCTTTCAAACTCACATGAGCTTTGCTCCAATCCCTTCTTAATTTAGGTGAATTTAGAGCTCAAAAATTGGCTTAGGCTGTGAGAGAAGGGAGGGAGAAGAAGTCAGAGAAATGGGCCCACATGTCGGCCTCACTGACTTGTGCCTTCTCTCTCTTCTATTTCCCTTTTATTCTGTATGTGCTTGGCGCATCGTAGGCCACACAAGGGGGCAGTCTTATGGTTTATGGTGCTCCGAGAGCACACAGAACGAAGGGACCAAAGGCGCTGAGTTTAAACTCAGCGCTCCTCTGTCTAATTCGGCTGAGCTAGGTGTATGATGCACCGTTTCACTGTCAGCTTGGCGTATGAAATTCATTTTCTATGCGCTGAGTTCAC
Source organism: Carex pumila (assembly GCA_033356055.1). Lineage (NCBI taxonomy): Eukaryota > Viridiplantae > Streptophyta > Magnoliopsida > Poales > Cyperaceae > Carex > Carex pumila. The sequence continues at coordinate 251,310 of JARJHM010000403.1, read as the reverse complement.
TCATATCCAAGTTTCAACGAAATTTAACCCTGAGAGGCTGACAATGGGGGAACTCCCAATTTGCACCCAGGGAAGCCCAGATTATTGCTAGGGGTACCCAGAGCCATGTGGCACCATTCAGAAGCTGCCAAGTCAGCATATTCTTTGAATATTCGTAACTCCTTAACCATTTGGAGTTAGAATCTGTATAAAATATCAAAATTGATGGTTTCATATGTAGAATATTACCATAAACTCCAATATGTCATTTCCCTTCATTTTGGGAAGATTTTATGCACATTTAGGATTGTTCAAGCATTTTAATTGGTGCCAATTTCTATTTATTTAAATTGGCAACTTTTTAGGGTACAACAGGTTTACCCAATTTTGATTATGTATGTCCAGCAATTGGTACCAATTTTCTTCCCCTTTTTGGAAATCAACGAAAGGGAGGAAAAATTAGCACTAATTGAAGTGCTCCCCCTCAAAATATGCACTACTCAATTTAGCAATATAATCCTGATAAAAATTACAAATGAAATATAATTGAGGGTTTTACACTAATATGCAAGACAATTGACAATGCCATTGTAATGCACAATTTTAAAGAAGACATGGATTGGCAATCAATAATTCAATTCATGCATATTACATATTATGAATTCAAACACAATTTTGCAATTTAATTCTATACAAGTTATGAATTCACACAATTCATTTAAATTGCTACATCTCATGCATATCAACTCCAATTGACAAATATCCAAAATATATCAATTCAAAACAATTCAAGCATTTCAAGTAATTGACATTTTGCATTTAACCCCTTGGAATTCTCCAATATGCATAAGATGCATAAATTAGCAATTCATCTCCTAATAGATTAACAATTTCACAACATTTAACAACAAATTCTAAGCAATTATCAAAAAATTCAAGCAACAAATTCAACTTAGAAAATTCAACAACAAATTAAAGTTCAAATTAACCATGCAACTTAGAAAATAAAGTTCAATCCATAGCAAATAAGTTTGTTAATTTAAAAGTTGTAGAATTTTAAAAATTATAACTAGTTGTCACGCATGTCGTCGTGTGCATCTTTCGCTTCCACTTCGTCCTCTTCTTCTTTATCATTCTCCTCTACATTTTGAAGCTCTTCTTCTTCTTCGAGGAGATCATCTTCATCAAGATACTTACCCGAATGAGTTTGAGATGCCGGAGTAGCCGAGGCGCCATATTGTTTCACAAACCGGTTTGAGAGGCTTTCTTGAGATTCATCAATGGATCGTATGGCCTTCGATTGGCGTAACAATTGTTTCCTTATTTTCAATGCCCCTATTTGAGTTCTTCATAACCCTTTTGCACCGTTTCGTATTGTTCTTGAGTTTTGAGATGGTAAGAATACATGAGTTGGCATAGATAGGCCATTTGTTGATTTGGGTCTTGTGGTGGTTGTGGAATTTGTGCAGCTTGACCCGGTTGAGGTACCCATTGAGGTTGAGGTCCTTGGAATGGTTGAGGTTGAATTGGTTCATCTTGTACCGGGTTCTCTTCTTATATTTCTAAATCCCAATATTGATTGGGTAATGCCCCCAGTCTGTTTATCCACTCATTTATATCTCGTGAATCGGGTTTGTAACTCCTTAGACCCGAAATTAAGTGATCATGAATCCATCCAATTCTTGTCAAATGATCAACCAAGTTGATTAGGGAATAGAGTTGTTCCTCCTCGGGTAACCCTAAACCCTCGAGGCGAATAATCTTGTGAATTAGATGGGCATATGGCAATAAGGCTACTCTGGTTGAAAAGGCACTACTCATGTGGCGAAGGATGATGTATGGAATATTGAAGGTTTTGTCATCTCTTGAAATGAGGTGACGGAGGTAGTACATTGGCCCCCACTCAAGATTGGTTTTGATTGTAGCCTTTGGAATTATGATGTTATTTATGAATACAAAGAGCAATCTATGTAGGGACGATAAATTTGAAACATAGATTGGTCCACCAAGGTTATTTTTGTCAAACCATTTCTTATAGAGATTTGAGGATTCAAGAGCAGTGAAAGGCCAATTTCTCAAAGGGTAGGTCTTTTCCCCATCATTTGGAAGTTCGAGCCATTGAGCTATATTTCCAAGAGAGAAATCAATCTCTTGCCCGCATACCCATGATTTTACTATTAATGGTTCTTTCACAATTGTGAGGTTGGCATAGAAGGTGAGGGTTAAAAGAATCGTGTATGGTTCACAACAACTCACAAGAGGATTCTAATTCCAATGGTTCAAGTACTCAATAATTTTGTCATTCTTGGGTTGGTAAAATGTGACTGTTGCCTTGTCAAAATAGTAACATTTAGTCAATTTTCTATGCATGAATAGACTGGTAAAATTCTCGTATGCAACAAGATCCCAAAAATGGTATTTATTTGACCGATGTATATTCCAATTGGGTTCTATATTACCCCTACTGTTTTGACCTTCATTAGATCCCACACGGAGTCTTTTCTTACCCTTACTAACACCAGATTTCTTGGGAGCCATTGGATTGAGGTGAGATTCAAAATTTATCGATTGAGAAGTAAAGCACTAAACTGAGAAGAGAAGACCCTAAGAAAAGTAGTGGTCAAGCCGGATCGTCAATCCGACCATTGGATCACTGGATTTGAGTGTAGGGTTTCGGCTAGGATTTTGGAGAAGAGAGAAAATAGAGAGAGAAGCGAGATTTTGAGAAGAGAATTGAGTAGAGAGAAGAGAGGAGAAGAGAAATCAAGAAAAATCTCTTGATTTGGTGAAGTGAGGTGGTCGGAATAGGTAGAGAAAGAGAGAACGGCGGAATAGAGGAAGAAGAGAAAAGAAGGAGGTGAAAAGTGGAGAAGAAGAAAGAGGAGAAATGGGTTCGGATCTGATTATAACACATTTTCGCATTAAATCGTTACCAACGTTTGTCCAAAATACTGTGTTTTTACCTAAAACGTTGTGTAACATTTTGTTCTGTCTTTAAACAACCATTTTGGAAATTTGAAATTTCAGGAATCGAATTAAATCGTTACCAACGTTTGTCAAACGTTACAACGTTTGGTAATGGAATTTATGCAAATTAACCCCTTGTCAGACAATCGTTTCAACGTTTTGAAAATGTTACATAATGTTTTTGAGAGTAAAACTGATACATAAATGGCTAAGTATCAGATTGAATCGTTCCAACGTTTGTACAAACGTTATAACGTTTTGTCATGAGATGTTGAATTAACTGAAGGGTTTTGCATGAAACGTTCCAACGTTTATAAAACGTTATGTAACATTTTGTACTGTAAAAATTAGCACCAAACAAGGTACTAGATTTTTGAAATTTTAATTAAAACGTAACCAACGTTTCACAAACGTTACCAACGTTTCACAAACGTTACCAACGTTTTATCTGTTTTGCCTGATTATTGGGTGTGTGTTATGCAATCGTTATAACATTTTCAATGTTTTGGTTCTGCACTGCAGCCTTAAAATTAACCATTTGGATTGCTATGAATTATTTTGAAATAAGGTATGAGTATGTCTATTCTCTAAGTTGAAGCATGCCTAATTTAAATCTTAACTCATTGTGTTGTTGAGTATTCAAGGGTTTTGTGAATATATCGACAATTTGTTCTTTAGTGTCGATATGGATGAGTTCTATTTCACCTTTTTCTATATGATCTCTAATAAAATGATGCCTTATTTCTATGTGCTTGGTTCTATAATGAAGAACCGAATTTTTGGATATCATAATTGGTACGTTGCAGAAGCGAATTTCATAATCATTTAAGGATTGGATCATCCAAAGAATTTGTGTGCAACGAATACCGGCCGCTACATACTCAGCTTCCATTGTGGAAAGGGCAACCGAGGTTTGTTTGTGACTCGACCACAAGTAAATTACCAAGAAATTGGCATGTACCACTTGTGCTTTTTCTATCCATACGGTCCTCGGCAAAATCGGCATCGGCATACCCTAGTGTAATTCTTTGGGATTTGCTTGATACCTAGCACATAGACATACCGCAAACATTATATCAGGTCTACTAGCGGTTAAATAAAGTAGGCTACCTATCATAGCTCGGTATTGAGTGATGTCCACCGATGTGCCATTTGGATCCGAGTCAAGATTTGCATTTGTAGCCATTGGAGTTTTGCTTGTATTGCTTTCGGTCATCCCAAACTTCTTGATCAACTCCTTCGCATACTTGGTTTGACTCACAAAGGTGCCATCCAAGAGTTGCTTAATTTGGAGTCCTAAGAAGAAATTCAATTCACCCATCATGCTCATCTCGAATTCACTACTCATAAGAGACGAAAATTCCTCGACAAGTGCCATATTAGGTGAACCAAAAATTATATCATCTACATAAATTTGTACCACCAAAAGTGATCCATCCCTTTTCTTGGTCAATAGAGTTGTATCATTTTTGTCTCTAATAAATTCATTGTCAATTAGAAAGAAACTTAGTCTACCATACCATGCCCTAGGGGCTTGTTTGAGTCCATAGAGTGCTTTGGTGAGTCTATACACATGATTAGGAAATGTTGAATCAACAAAGCCTTGAGGTTGATTAACATACACCTCCTCATCTATGAATCCATTCAAGAAACCACTTTTAACATCCATTTGAAATAATTTGAAATTCTTGTTTGAGACATATGCTAAAAGCATTCTAATAGATTCAAGATGAGCTACGGGTGCAAAAGTTTCTTCAAAGTCTATACCCTCTTGTTGTTTGTACCCTTGAGCTACCAACCTAGTTTTATTGCGAATTACATTTCCATCTTCATCGTTTTGATTTCTAAAGACCTATTTGGTTCTAATAATCATTCTATCATTTGGCTTAGGTACAAGTTCCCAAACTTTGTTCCTTCCAAATTGAGCAAGTTCTTCTTGCATGACACAAATCCAATTAGGGTTTACATTTGCATCCTTAAAATTTTTAGGTTCTATATGAGATACAAATGCACAATGACCAGTCATTTGATTTAATTCAAATCTTGTCTTAACCCTTTCCCAATGATCACCAATTACATTAGAAAGATGATGAGATGATACTTCCCTTAGGTCTTGGGGAATTTGGCACTCAATTTGTGGAGGTTGTATCTCTTTGATTTGCATTACATCAACTATTGGATCTGTCTCATTGTTTGTTGCTTCCTCAATTCTTTGATTCATTTCAACACTTGTTGCATCTACTTTGGGTTGAATTTCCTCAGGTTGATTTTCAACAGTGTCGGATCTCGTCTCGACTTCATCTTGATCAAGAATTGGCACTTCAACACCTACAATCTCAATACCTTTCTCGACATTTTGATTAGTATTTTCATCAAATTTAACATGCACAAATTAAATTACAATTCTTTGAGATGGAATGTAAATTCTATAGGCTTTTACTTGATTTTGAGTACCCTACAAATATTCCCTCAATTGATTTAGAATCAACTTTAGTCACTTTGGGAGATTCATCAAGAACAAAATATTTTGAACCAAATATCCTAAAATGAGATATCTTTGGCTTATACCCTTTTCCATAGCTCATATGGTGTTTTATTCAATATGGTCCTTATGCTTACACGATTTACCACGTAGCATGCCGTATTTATTGCCTCGGCCCACAAGTGTTTAGGTAAGGAGTATTCGTTTAGCATGATTCGGGCAAGCTCAACTAAGGTTCGGTTCTTCCTCTCAACTACCCCATTTTGTTGAGGTGTGCGAGGAGCTGAATACTCATGTTTGTATCCCCTTTTAGAGCAAAGTTGATCAAATTTTGCATTTTCAAATTTCCCCTCATGGTTACTTCTAATCCTAATGATTTTTTATCATTTTTCATTTTCAACATGTTTGCAAAATTCAATGAAGTTGCTAATTGCTTCGTCTTTGTGTTGTTGGAATAAAACCCAAGTAAAACAACTATAGCCATCTACAATTACATATGTGTATTTCTTTTTGGCTAAACTTGGTACACTTATTGGTCCAAATAACTTCATATGTAGTAATTGCAAAGGTTGATTGGTGGAAACTATATCCTTGGATTTAAAGCTACTTTTGGTTTGTTTACCTTGAACACATGCCTAACATAGTCCTTCAAGTTCTAGTTTATGTGTTGGTAAATCATGCACAAGATCTAATTCACTAATTTCCTAAAGGTATCAATTGAAACATGACCTAATCGACGATGCCATAACCATGATCCATTAGATATGACACTTAGACACATTTCATAGGAATCAAAATGGGTAAAGTATAGGTAATAAACATTTTTTTTTTATTTTACCCGAATATATTAAAGCATCGTCTGAGGACCTAACTATATGACAAGCATTAGTATCAAACTTAGTATAGTATCTCGAATCACATAACTTACTTACACTAAGTTGTAATCTAATCCATCAACAAGATATACATTAGATATGGTCAAGTGTTGGTTACCAATTGAACCTACACCAATAATAGAGCTTTTTCTTTGATTTTGCCAAAGGTAACCGTACCTTCATCATATGGTTCTAAGAATTTAAAATTAGATTTGTCACCGGTCATATAGTGTGAGCATCCACTATCAATGATCTAAGCATTTTCCTTTTGAGATGAAATCAAACACACCTACAAAGTATATATTAGTTATTGTTGAGTTAGTAACTAATATATACCTTGTTTTTAATCTCCCCCTTTATATTTGGCAATTATAATATTTTTTAGGAGAGATTAAGTGTGAACCTAAGCTAGTGTAGCTTTAGGAATCCAAGTAACACTTTGTTTGTTGTTTACATTCCTCAATCTACATTATAGAGAAGTGTGGCCAAGTTTACAACAATAGTAGTTGATTTCTTTTGAGTAGTAGAACCTTTTTGAAGATGGATTGGTATTTCACTTCATGCACACTACTTTTATGACTACCATGTGACCTATTTGCAACTTTAGATTCAACACTCTTGGTTTTGTTAGAATCAAATCTATTGTGATGTTGGAGAACATCTCTAGCTAAACCATTTCTTTGAATGTGGTTTTGTAAAGCAATTTTATTTTTGAATTCATAAAACCATCCATTGGGTCCTTTGAAATAAGTTTTGTTTGACTCTTTTGGATTAAAAGTGTTCCTATCACGATCTTTACAAGTATTTTTGTTCTTAAAATTTCTTTTATTGTACTTGTACCTAAATGCATAATTTGGTGACTTTTGATCTTGTTTAGCATTTGAGGCATGAGAAAACTTCAATTTTGATGATTCCTTGTTCAAGGGAGTTAAACCTTTTTTTAGTAAAAAATTGATAAGTTGAATATTGTTCACAATTAAACTTTAGTTTGGCATTTGGAATACTTGAAGTTTGAGAATGTTCCCCTTTTTCTTTAGGGCCTTGCATGTAATTGGATTTAAATGATGATTTATCCTTCTCAAATCCAAGACCAACTCTATCATTTTTATGATAGGATTGATCATGTATCAACTTGCTCACATAGTAGGGATCTAGACTAGTGACTTTTGAAAATTCACTAGGAGATCTCAATGCCTGAATTTCGGTCTCTAAGGTTTGAACTTTAACTTTTAAAATGCCTATTTCACCTAAGTGCGATGCTTTTAACTTTTTATTTTCAAGTTCTAACATGTCATTTTTAGCAATTAATTTTTGAATAATACATTCCTTCTCAACCAAGGTTCTATTTGACTCATCAAGGAGTGATTTCAACCTAGATTCATTATCATCGTGCATTAGAATTTCATTGGTGAAAATGCTCGCATCATTGGTTTCTAATCGATTGGTACACAAGTCATTATTGGTCTCATTTGTAATTATACAATTTTTAATGTCAATTTTATCATTATATTCTTCACCACCTTCATTTATAAATTCTTGTTCGGTCTCATAACCATCAAGACTAAGAGTTGAATATACCTCATTAAGAGTGTGTCAAGGTTTCTATTCCATCATTTCCTTTCTTGGCATTCCTTGACATTGCAAGCTCCGTGAGGAAGTTGATGGTAGTTTCATCGGTGATGTTTTTGCTTGCAATAATCCATGTCAATCTCCGATGGACCATCATCTACACTTGCCATCAATGCAAGGTTGGTCTCTTCTTCATTCTTCGATTCCATATCGGATTTATCCGTCTCGCTATCCGAAAACAAAGCTTGCATAGCTTTGGCTTTCTTCTTTTTGTACCCGTCATACCTTTGCCTTGGCTTTCGGTCTTGTTGTTTTTCACCATCCGTATTCTTCAATTGTGGGAATAGCTTGAAACATGTTTGGATGATATGTCCCTCCCTATGGCAAGCAAAACATACTACCTTCTTGCTCTTCTTTTCTCGTTCCTTGTTGTATTTTCTTTCAAAATCAAGCATTCCTTGGAACATTTTGGATAAGAGGAGACCATCCTTGGATGATTCATGATCAATTTTGTTTATAAATTGATCATTTGAGAGACGAGTGTTTGAGGAGCTAGGGAGGTTACGGTCTTGTGCCGGAAAAGCTACGGTTTTGGATTTTGAGCTTTGCTTTAAATCTCCGGATTGTCGGAGTTTCTCTTCGAAACTCCTAAAGTGTGCATAGAGGTCATCCGGTGTGAATGAGTCATGCGTGCCTTGGATTGCCTCTAGATCGCTTACCAACCCGGACCATCTATCCCTCATGAGCATCACTCTCAATAGCTTTCCTACAATTTTATTGTTAGAAAGCAGTTCTCCCAATTTGGTAAATTCATTTTGGATATGCATAAGTCTATTATACATATCCTCAATGCTTTCACCTTCTTCAACTTCAAAGGTTTCAAATTTGGCTTCTAAACCGGTTATCTTGGTTCGTTTAATTTGGGTATTTCATTCATACCAGTTTACAAGAGCATCCCAGATTTCTTTTGCACTTGAGGCACTACCAAAGAGTGAGGCTACTGATTCACTAACCAAGTTATATATGGCATTGGTTGCAAGATCATTTTCTTTCTTGGTTTGTTTGGAATCTGGAGTTTCAACCTTAATTTTGGTCTCACTATTGGTAGCAATGGTAGTAAATGTTGATGTGTAACCCTCTTCAATTACATTCCATACCTCAAGGATGTTCAAGTAGTTAATCATGGTTTTCTTCCAATGCATGAAATTTTTGGTGGTAGTACCAAAAATTTGAAGTTCCTTCACGGATCTATAGGGTGTCATTCGTCAAGTTGATCTAACTCCAATTAAGTGTGCCTTAATTTGAGTAACTTGCTCTGATACCACTTTGTTGAACTTAGGGGCATCTCTAATTGCTCAAAAACTGAAATTAAATTGCAATTGAAAGTAAATATATGAGTTTAGAGAAATTTGACACGCGGGATGTTAACGGAGTTCGGCAAAACAAAGGCCTACGTCTCCGGAGCTTCGCAACCATAAGTGGTGCTCCTTTCTATTATCCAATACGAAAGGATTACAACTTGTGAACCGTTGAGCCCTTACATACCAAGCGGGAAGTCAGACAGCCAACTCAAAGAAATGAGAACAAGGTCTCGATTGTCTAGAGAATCAAGAGAAACACTTAATAGATCACTCTAACCTAATCTATATCAAGATTAGTGAAGTAGGTTTAAGGTTGCTAGAGGAATTTTGAAGTTTTAAGCTCTCTCAACAATGGAGTATGCTAAGCTCTCAGAAAATTGCTTTTGAAATGATTAGGGCCGGCTCAGATAAGTGGGGAAGAAACCCCACTGCTCTATTTATAGTGTCAGCTCAAAAATGAGCTGTTTTACATAAAACGTTACCAACGTTTTAGTTTAAAGTGCGATTTAGGGTTTTAATTTTCTGACAGCTCAGCAACAATATTATAACGTTTGTAAAACGTTCTGTAACGTTTTCTCCTGTAAAAATTTGATCAAAATATGTGTTCTTTGAAGCTCAGAATTAATTAAAACGTTACAACGTTTTAAATTTGAATTCAGCATTGATACAGACAATCTTAAAACGTTACAATGTTATAACGTTTTATGTACATCTGTGCTTTAGTTGTTTTGACAATCCTAAAATGTTACAACGTTTTGTAAAAACGTTATAACGTTTTAAGTTGTTTCTGAGTTTAATCAAGCTTTTACTTTAGTGTTTTTGACAGAATTAAAACGTTGCAGCATTTTATAAACGTTACTAATGTTTTACATCTGTAAAAACAGCCTCAAAGTTACTTTACCAAGCTTCTGATTTTACAATTCGTATTCTTGATAAAAGTCTTCATGATTTCTTCAGTCCAAGCATATTACATTGCAATTTGAACTCTTCTTGGACCTACATAATCTTAAAACAGAAGAAATCATAAAATTCAATAGTTGTATGTTTTTGCAAATTAGTCAAAGAGACGAAAATAATTATTGTACGATTTCCAAAAAAGAGGGAAAATTAGTACCAATTGCTGGACATACAAAATCAAAATTAGGTAAACCACATTGGACATTTTTCGATTTATGCACTTACTTGCATTGTATGTTTTTGCAAATCAGTCAAATAGACAAAAATGATTATTGTATGAGCAACAGTAGGCACATCTCATGATAGGATTATCCATAGAGATGGGAGGATACTGTATGGAGATGCCAGTAAAGTCCAGACAGGGAGGATGCTGAGTCGGCTGTGTGGAGGTGCCAGGAAACGGTGGGAAGGGGTAAAGCTGAACAAACCCTAGTAGATATGCAGGAGGCATCGACTGAGTCAGAACGTAACTCAGAGAATACAAACCATCGGGGTCTGTATCGAGATTGAAGCCCAGCTCCTCCTACAGATTTACAAATTAGTTATGCAATATTTATTTATTTTTAAAAAATGCACAGTTGTATATTTTTAAAAATCATACCTCAAGATGCGCAGCCTGAGTAAGGACCTGCTCCTGAGTCTGTGTGGCATGAGTAGAGACGGTCTACTTTATGGTGCACTGACGCAACGTCTCAACACCTCTATCGAACGCCTGACTAACAGTCTCAGCATCCTGGACTGAAGCCCAAATAGACTCGTCACCAACATATCAGACGTAAATATCTGGCTCATCTGATATGTCATCAATGGCATCACATCTAGGTAATCCTGCACATCTCAAGGGAGAGTCAAGGCGCATCTTGTACCCACATTAGCACACTGCAGGTACATTGTGCTTGAGGATGGCTTTCCCGAGCCTCTTTTAGCCCCGCACTGTGGCCATTGTCACCACTATGATGCAACTCTTCACCATATATAAGGCCTGCAAAAATGAAAGTAAACAATATATAAATGTTGTACATATGTAAATATTGCAAGTTTTTTAAAGTAAACATACCGTAGATGTAAATGGTATGTCGGCTAGAATGATACTGTGAACCCATTCTTTTTGATCCCTCGGCCTTGGTGCGCGCTCATGAGGGCTGTTGATGATACACCCCTCTAAATATACCGTGTACGCACCATACTCTTGATACTAATCTTTATAAGGCCTGTATTTTTTTAAAAAATAAGTCATATATTACAACCATAAAGATTCAATAGAGACATTAAAAAATAGATATTCTTGCACTGATTGTATGTCTATGTGATGATGCTCCTCAGCTATGGGTAGGGTGGCAGTGGATGCTAGCTGGACGTACTCTGCGTGCCAGCATGCCCAGTCTCTGTCCAGAGAGATGTCCCTGGAAAATTGAAGTCGTTGCTAGGTGTCCTCACTAATTGGCATTGAGGGAGGAGCTATCTGGCATAATCCGAATTGTCTCATGACCTGTCTGGGATAATGATGCTCGACAATCTGAATTTAGTAGGTTTTTTTAATAAAGATTGTCTATCTGAAATTCATAATGTAAATTGAAAATACGGTACCTAATAACATATGAGCGGCACCTCGGCATGCCAGTAATGCTCTTGCTGCCAACATCTCTCAGGCAATATCTCAAGGTAGGTTTGATGTACTAATAAGGATCAAATTTGTCACAATTTTTCCTATCACTTAACCTATATTATTGTCATTTATTGAGTTACAATTGCTTATTTTATGGAGAATTAGATTCCTTTTTATTATTTCATTTGATTTTAGAGAATTATAGATTTTCAATGATATTGGAGCAAAAATAAGCATAAACACACAATTTTGACACCTCAGCCTCAGGCGCAAGAATGCTGTCATTCGCATGGTATCCATAAGCACTTCCGCATATGGTTATATCGCCTGTACGGATCTCAGCCAAACTGTATGCTATTCTGACATCCGCATGCATAAATTGCTAAAACAGCAGTTACAGATCTAACTTCCCAATCAAGGTCTATTTAAGCAAATGGACGCTTAGGAAAGATCTCTCTCTCCAAATTGTCATACCACAGAAGACAATACACATATGGGAGCACTTAAAACTAGGATTTCACTCTAGTGGAGCCTATGCAAAAAGAAATCACTAAGAAATAGCAAAGTCTCAACTAGAAGAAGAGGAAGGAACAAGGCATGAAGACAGTGTGCATGAAATAAGGGACAACATAGGTATTCTCCCTCCATCTCTCTCTATTGCTCTCCCTCTTTATGTACTTTATTTCTTTTGTTGTTAAACCCACCATGAGCGGCTAAGCAACCCTATTCTAGGGTGAAGATATGTAATCTTCAATTCTTATAAGTTTAATCTAGTTGTTCATTTATATTATCTTTGCACTATGATTTGAATTCTTACTAAGATTTTATACTTTATGATCTTGTTTATTGTGTGCTTAAAGTGACTTCGTATGAATGGAGTGTACAATTCATTCATACCAAATTAGAGTTAACCAATATCCAAAGAACATAAGTTATCCTAGGTACAAGTAGAATAGACTGACCCGTTAATCGCTTGTATCCGTATCACAGTTAAGGAACCTATTGGGAAGTGGTTTAGCAGATGAATGTTGCAATCCATCACCGATAGTGGGGTAATCTTGATTATTGCTATTACCAAAGGTTAGAGGAAGGACCGACCAAGTAAACTTGACCCTTTTGTAATATTAGTAATTTGGACTTATCATTAATCTACATGCAATTATGCTAAGTATCCGACAGATACTTACTTAGTTAGGGTGTTATGAGACCGACTGAAGATCAACACTAAGATAGGATTAGCAGCTCTCATATCGCATTGATACCAGTATAGGGTGTGTGCGGTCTTGGTCAAACTGTGTGCGATTTCGATTGGAGTTGAAACCAGACCTTGTACAGTTTACCCAAACGTGTGCAAATGGTGACAGTCACATGCTATTGAGTAACTTTGCAACTGACAGGTATTAGCAATAGTATGCAGATTGTGACAAAATTTTGCGCTATTATTATGACAACCAGAACCTGGATTAAACAAGTTTGAATGATAGAATGTCTAATTTCCTAGAAGCCCATCTTCTATACACTTAAACTACAATTACTTCTTTGTAAAGGAACTGATAACCTAGACCTTAGTTTACATCTTAGATCTCTTAATACACCATCCCTACGGATCGATGCCCTAATCTATACTACATGGTAGATTCATATGCTTGTGAATCGACAGTAAGTAGAAATTAGGGTTATAAATATTATTAGCATTGATTTTCATCCTATCATGTACCCCATCTACCTTGAGCTAAATTTATAGATTTTAACACTTACATCAATCCAAGTGCCAAGTTTTACAAATTTATTTAGATCTAATTTACAATCAAATAAGAACTTACATATTCTCTGTAGGGCTCCCAGGTCACATACTCTGGATCATCCCTTAGATGCTCGATCTCCTGTCTCTACTGATTATTGTTGAGTGTCCAACTATGACCTACCCCGACATAGGTCTTCAGATAGCATCCCCTAGAAGCAGCCATGGCTGCATCCTCTAAAAGCGGCCCAAAAATCTGCTCACTTTCCTTAGATGCGGCCACTTCTAGGAGATGCGGCTATGGCATTTTTCAAATTTTTAGAAAAGCGTGGCATTTTGGTTTATTATTTTTGAGATTATGGTATATTTAAAAGTTTTGGTATATGATATGTAGTTAATTTGCTTATATATACAGTGTCTCATTTATTTACATTTTTTATCAAATGTTCCCAATAACCCTACTCTAAAGTAAAACACACTTTGAATTTGTATCCCATCGTCAGATCTGAGTAATAAAAAATATCATACCACACAATTGAAGATCGGACTGTTAAATTTGCAAGACTTTGGGGGCTTAACTTCGGAGAATGTGTTCAACTTTAATACCATTGGTTCAATTGATGGCATTTAGAAAATTGAATTAATTCTCAACCTGTTCATCTTCCATCTTGAGCTTGCATAGTACTCTCTCGACTATTTGGGGTTTATCCAATCATCTCACCTCTTCCACTGTAGGAACAATGAGCGACTACATTAGTAATTTTCCGACCCAATACTTGTCATAATCTTAAGGTTGCTGGCTACTCAAGAGGCAATGTGTACATGTGTACTGTCTAAGAGGTGGAACAACCTATGGACCTCTTTATACATTCTCAACATCAATGCGAGGGATTCGCAAGCCCAATATTCCATGGAGGGGATCATTGCTAATTTACTCGAGAAGATTACTACAGATGTTCATCTTCTGGAGTTACATCTCAAGTGGGCTCTCCTGGTATAATTAATTAATCTGTCTAATTGATGCACGTGGGTGTCTAATTAAGTGTTTACAATAAAATGTTGGGTACTGTAATTAAATAAATTGACCCCTAATTACATTATCAGATTCAATTGTACGTAATTAACCCACATTTATAGTTTTAAGGTCACAAATTAATTGAAGTGCTAATTTTACATGATTAATTGGCCCACATAGTTAGTTAATTTCATGGTCTTGAATTAATTGACCCACATATGTAGCTAATGAATTTATATATAGTTCAATTAATTGTTCCGACTTGTGTATATTATTATCCTAATTACATATGTATATATATAGGAATTGACAGTTTTGCTGGCAAGACTCTCAAAATTTGATAACTTGAAGGTTTTAACTGTTTCATTTATATATTTACTTTTTTACAAATGGAAAGTTGGATCATAAAGAGCTGTCTCAACTTAACAAGGCTCACAATAGTACAATATAAGAATTGTGTGAGCATATATAGTTTTCCGACTTAATTAAGATATATATAGCTTCCATGTTGTAAGTTAAATTAAGAATCTACTTATCAATCGATAATTATTAATTTAATTTGTTGCAGCACTGTTATGCTCTGCCATGGCCAGTTGAGGATAGAGTGTCATCAAATCCACGAGTCTTGCCAAGGCTTCAACCATTTCCAAGAAGATATCTCGAGATAGTTGAGGTCAAGTACTGGAGGTTTGATTTTATGGTGTGACGAGTGATTAAATATCTGATGCTTGGTACAAGAGAATTACAAAATTTTAGGAACTAACAGTGGTTATTGCAATCTTTATTTTTCAATGGATAACAGTGGAACATATACTTATAATAGATGGAATTTGGGAGTTGTAAAATTACAAGCTATGGGACTTGACCAGACTATGCATGCTGAGAAGACTTTGTTGTTATACTAGCTAGCTAGATATTTTAGGAATATATTTTGTATGGATATATATACACATATTGTGTATTTTGTGCATGCATGAATATTAATTACTTCTAAAAAAAGTATTAATTACCCTTTTCAACATCCCCATCGATTCAAAGAAAGAACAGAGTTGGTATTGATCAAATTAATGCTGACAGCTCATCTACATCACAAATGATAAAGATCACCACATCTACACCATCGGTTTAATAGCCCAACCGATGTTAAATAGTCAATCAAAACCAACGGTTGGTTAAAAACTAACTGATGGAAAAGAGGGGGCATCAACGCCATCGGTTTTTAAACGCCAACCGATGATAAAAAGTTCAACGTAATTACAGCGCTACCACTCGTGATGAACGCCATCTGTGCAAAAGCTAGAAGGGCGATGGCAAAAATATTTTTTGTAGTAGTGTGACTTTTGTAATAAACTAAATAAATAAGAAGACTAACTAAATTAATATGGGACAAACAGCTAAATACACTATATGATAAAACACACATCAAAACAAATCATACACTAAATAGCTTCAAACAAAAAATACATTTGGCTGCATTTTATCTGAAGTTTTTCTTGTGTTCCTCTCAAAAATATACGAATCTATGTGATTAGAATAAAAAAACAATAGAATTTTGAGAGTTGAAAAAAAAATGTGGGCTCAGGTGGAAAGAAAAGAAGAAAAGGTAGAAAGGAAAAATGAGGTAGAAGGGAAAGAGAAGAGGCAGACTGTCTCAGTAAAACAAAATTAATACGGGAGTGAAATGTCATTTTAGTCTAGTACGGGACTGAAATGTCATTTTAGTTCGATACGGGACTGAAATGTCATTTCAGTCCAGAGATGTTTATGAATTTTTTGTGCTCGCTGGTGTGAGTACCTGTGAAATCCAGATAGACTGAAATGTCATTTCAGTTCAGAAAAGAAGAAGAAGAGTGGACCGGCATGACATTTCAGTTTTTATGACTTTTGTAGAAAAAAAAAAAGTAATCATGTTGGTTTCCTAAAATTATATATATTTTTTTAATTATGGTTTTTAAAAAAAAAATTCCTCCCGTACGTCCTCCTTTTCATTTTTTTTTTAATTTTTAATTTTTAATTTTTTTTGCTGAGATGTTTGAAAATGATTACGAGTTACTGCTAAAAGTGATAAAAAAAGAACCTTTGATTATTTTTCTGTATGTTTACATGGTTCGACTACAAATCTTATCTATAGGCAGTGGCTATTGTTAACAGTTTATTTCCGTTTGAGCAAATAGTACACACATCCAAAATTACAGATTTTAAGTTACTACTTTCTTTCTTTTTTGAAGGTTAGTGAGCAGTTACTGCTTTCTTACTTGAATCTAACAGATAATTGCTTATTGCTATATTTGGCTGAGAAAGGTTGAGTTGCAAGGCTTTCCATATTAATTGATGATGATGATAAATTGATAATAATTCTCTGTGATCAATTAGGCATCTTTTTTGTGTGTGACAACTTAACTTTGAAGTTTGAACACATGCAGAGTATCTAATAAAACATTAGATTGTACAATAACACAAAAAATAACAGTCCAATCCAACTAAAACTGAAACCATTTGAGCTAACGATATTTGAGCCCAACAAAGAAACTCACACTTACATAAAAAATAATTAAGGAAATTAAGAACCTAGCTCATTAAACAAAAGCTCAGTACGTATCCACATTCTCTTCTAAGATGAAGCAAACAAAACAGTGTCACTT
This sequence comes from Carex pumila, assembly GCA_033356055.1. Classification (NCBI taxonomy): domain Eukaryota; kingdom Viridiplantae; phylum Streptophyta; class Magnoliopsida; order Poales; family Cyperaceae; genus Carex; species Carex pumila. The sequence continues at coordinate 234,116 of JARJHM010000403.1, read as the reverse complement.
GTTTCACCAAAAGAAAAGAAAAGTGAAGATGCAACCAATTTTTCATATATATTTACATCTTAAGGACTCTCCTGGTAGATCTTTGCTATAATTGGTTCGCAAATGGCCATCAGTTCTCTCAGTTTGGCCTCCGACTCGGCAGGGTCAGGAAGAAGATTATTCTCCACCCAATCTATAGCTTGCATAGTTGCACCATCTATTGCGTTCTTATTTGCTGAGTTTAGTTTTGAAGCAATTTTGCTGTCTCTCGTACTATTCCTCATATTATATGCATATTTCTCCAGTGCATTACGAGCATCGACCTTTTTCTTGTACTCCAAATCCTCAACCCTGAATGTCTCAGCATCCTCGATGATCTTCTTGATTTTCACCTCACTTAGCCGGCCTTCATCATTGGTCACAGTGATCTTGCTTTGTTGGCCGGATCCTATATCTTCCGCTGTGACATTTAGAATCCCATTTGCATCGATCTCAAAGCAGACATTAATTTTTGGTTCCATTTTTGGGGCAGGAGGAATTCCTGAGAGCTTAAACATGCCTAGAAGGTAGTTGTCGTTGGTTCTAGATCTCTCGCCTTCGAAGACTTTGACGAGAACACTAGATTGGTTATCACAACTGGTAGAAAAATATTTGTTCTTTTTAGTGGGTATTGTAGTATTTCTTGGTATTAAGGTAGTCATTACTCCTCCTTGGGTCTCTACACCTAGAGACAGAGGCGTAACATCAACAATAACAAGGTCAAGAATCTCCTTCTCACCATGACCGCTTAGTTTTGCAGCTTGTAGTGCTGCCCCATATGCCACGGCCTCATCGGGATTAATGCTTTTGCAAAGCTCCTTTCCATCAAAGAGCTCTTTCAACATTTGCTGAACCACAGGGATTCGTGTAGAACCACCAACAAGCACAACTATGTCGATGGCAGTCTTGTCCATACGAGCATCCTCTAGACACTTGGTCACAAGTTCCATGCACCTTTTAAAGAGATCCATATTGAGATCCTCGAACCGAGCCTGGGTGATGTTCGAACTGAAATCAATGCCATCGTAGAGGCCAGCAACCTCCACAGTTGTTGAGACTTGAAAGGAGAGAGTCCTTTTAGCTCGCTCGCAGGCAGATCGCAACCTCCTAATGCTCCTCGGGTTGTCACTGATGTCCTTCATCATCTTCCTTTTGATCTCCTGGAGGAAGTGGTTCAACAAACGGTTGTCAAAGTCCTCTCCACCAAGGTGAGTGTCTCCAGCGGTTGCCTTGACCTTGAACACACCATGCTTGATGTTGAGTATGGAGACATCGAAGGTGCCTCCGCCAAGGTCAAAAACAAGAACATCTTTCTCTTTCTCTTTCTCTTTCTCTTTCTCTTCAAGTTCATAAGTCAATTTCTCAAAACCATAAGCTACTGCAGCAGCAGTGGGTTCATCCATGATGCGCATCACTTTTAGCCCTGCGATCTCAGCAGCACCCTTTGTAGCCCGTCTTTGGGAGTCATTGAAGTAGGCAGGGACAGTGACCACTGCATTCTGGACACTGCATTCGAGGAAGATCTCTGCAATCTCCTTCATTTTTTCTAGGATCATAGCAGATAATTGCTCAGGCAGGAACTGTTTCTCCTCTCCTTTGTACTTGACTACAATCTCTGGTTTATCACCAACGCCTTGAATGACAGTAAATGGCCATAGCTTTTTGTCACTCTGGACAGTTGGGTCGGAGAAGCGCCTACCAATCAAACGCTTCATGTCTGTCTCAAAGAATGATATGTATTAGAAAATGTTGTTTCAACTAAAGAAAGAACAAGTTGATATGCTCGATCAGATCAACAAGTTCATGACTGAAATAAGTACTGACCGAATATGGTGTTGGTGGGGTTGATGTCGGCCTGGTTCTTGGCAGCGTCACCTATCAGTCTCTGGTCAGCCGTGAACGCAACACATGATGGGGTTGTACGGTTTCCTTGGTCGTTCGCAATGATCTCCACGTGCCCATGATACCAGACTGCAACGCATGAGTATGTCGTGCCTAGATCAATCCCGATTGCCGGTACCTCCTTGCTTGATGCCATTGCTCAGATGCTTCAAACTGATTGTTTGCGTCTGTCAAAACTTATTATAATCAGACATGAGAATAATTAGTTCCCCAAATTATTTTAAATGAAAGAATATTAAGGGACCAGGCTTACCAATTAGTTTTGGTACTTGGTAAGAGGGAATATTAAATAAGAAAGTGCAATTATATTTTATGCCCGAGTCGTGCGTCTTAAATAGTTTTGCCAATATGTTATTCCATTTATCTATCTTTTTATAATTAATTAATTCTATTATTGAAATAGATAAATTGGTGCGGTGTCAACCATTTGGACCAAGTCCCTCCCAATGTCTTTGCAATTACATAATGGAAGGACTGCTACTATTCCTTTGCAAACTTTTGGCCGCTCATTTCTGTAATTTCCAATGTCTTTTATGGAGAAGACTGAAAGACACCGTCAATAAAAAATGATAAGATTTCAAATGTCGCTTCGTTTATCCAACTTTCTTTATGAAAGAGAATTAATTAGAGAATTTCAATACCATAAATTTTTGTGTTATAAAATATCACAAACTTATTTTGTTATTTGTATTTTGCAGAAATGCATAGACGTAGAATTTATCACTTTAGATTTTATTTTATATTAAATTAAGTGGTAGTAAAATTAACGCAATTTATTGGTATTTTTATTGTTATATATTTCACTATTCATCTTTCACCTGCCTAGATTGTTATAAATAGTTTCTTTGATTTAATGAAATTGTTGGGACAATCATCAACTAACCTTAAATTAAAAAAAAAAAATTAAAAAAAACGATCAGTTCTATACGTATTTGCATAAATTAATAACAATAAATGCGAATGCTTGTTTATTTCCGGAAAATCAGTAAAAATAAAATTCATTCATTTCTATTCTGACACCTATCCGAGGGAAAATTTATCAAATTCTCGGATGTTTGAAAACATCAAACAAAATAGTCCTTCGATTTTACTAATAAAATATTCTTGGGTGACCTAAGTTTAAACTCTCATAGGAGTAAAGCTAGCCTATTATGCTCACCAATATAGAGTTTAATGACCATGAATTGACTGCCGTCGGATCAACTTCAATATTCGAAAATGAAATAGATAGGAAAATACTTACACGGAAGAAGAAAATTTGTCAAATTAAGGTTCTCCGAAAATACTTTAATATTCGAAACTGATCTCTTTTTACAGACTCAAAGTTTCTCTCAAAAAGAAGATCAGTTTTGACTATTAAGTAAGGTTATAAATAGTGCGCTATAGCAGTTTTGGATCATAAAAGTTGTGGCGCTATTTCGCGTTATAGAGACGTTATATAAACATAGTGCCTTTTTTTAGTCATTCCGCTATGACACGATAAACTATGTATATTTAAAACTTTAGTATTAAGTATTATCTGAAGGATGTGTGTTTTGAAAGTTATCTTTTAATAATAATTTATGTGTTGTTCATGATTTTATTACGAATATTATTATTTTTGTTCCTTGAGATTTATATGTTATATCTTTGGAAGTATTCAAGAAGATGCTCTTGATCTTGAATCATAGAACTCCTAAGATGAGAAACATTTAATCACTAAATAAGTTCACAATCGTGGTAATTAAGTAGGAACATTAATTACCGAGGAAGATTGTCATGTAGATTAAAGTACATTGAAGTTCTATAAATATTGATAAAGGATTATCATTTAATTACATGAATATATAAAATGTGTATTTTATATATTGAGCATGACCTAAATGAATGGAACATTATATGGATTGTGTTTTTTGTCATTAATGCTTCCATTGTGTCTTTAGAATCTTATATATGAGATGTGTAGATTTTTCACATGAGAAGCATATAATGTGATTGCTATTTAAATACTATCTTATGATGAAAATAAAATAGCAGTTCGTTGTGTACAACTTGTGCGGGAGAAATCTATATGTTAATATTATCATTGTCCCTCAATTTGAGTTATGATATTACTGGGCCCCTTGGTAAAGTGGAATTATATCGCATGCAATATAACTGATGTAGTTATAATTATAATTCACTTGAGAGACCAAGAAAACGAATATAATGCAAAAATGACACGATCCTATTTTGCATATTATTCATAATATCATGTGACAAGGATAGACACAAAATTAGTGGATTGAGTAAATAATTTACTATGTCGTTTGGATAACTATAATGTAATGATAGAACCTCTTATAGTCAATAATATAAAGTTTTATATTATTGCCGAGATGACATAGATCCTCTATACGGTCACACCAACTGAAGAGAAACAACAAGTATTTTACATTTCATAATAATGTATAAGATAAAATACATGTGATGAAATGCTAAAATAAAATGTCATAATATGACATGCTTAGACCATAAATAAATTTATGAAGTTATGCAAATATTATTTGGTATAATGTTTGAATACATTATAAGAATAATATAAATATTGTATAATAGAATAATATGAATAATATTATTTGTTCATAAATTAATTTATTGAACCAACCATAAGATGAGATTAAAGAGAGCGTGAGATGGCTAAACAAGGCTAGTGGCATTTGTGTAATTGATTCAAACCTTACACAAAGGGTTGCCCTAACCCTTGCCTATTTAAGGGGGCTCATTTTGGAGAAAAACAAGCTAATTTTCTGCCTATAACACTTGCCAAAATCAGCCCCTTTGAGCAGCCACGTTTTTCTTTTCTCCTTAACCAAAAGTTGAGAATGTTGCTCTCTCATCTTCTCTTGTTAGGTTTAGCCACCAAGAAATCAAATAGTTTGTTGATTTAAACATCAAGAGGTGGTTGTATCTAAGCCTTGAACTTCACATCCATCTATCTAAGAGGTGTGGTAGTTCGTTGTTTAGGTTCAAGGTGAACCAAGAGGTGCTTCCAAAGAACGGCGGTTCCAAGAGATCTAGAAGGGAAATCAACTTCCCTCTAACAAGAGATTTGACAATCTCTTTAGGTATAAATTATTATCTCCTCTTGTATAAGAAATAAATAAATTTATTTATTTTTATTTAGTACACATTAGGTGCTTAATGAAACTATTAAGAAGTTTCTTGTTTGCTATTGTTATATAAATAACGTTCTTTGTGTATTGAGTCAAGTGGTGATTGGAAATTTTTTTTTTAATTCTCACCATAGGCATACACATGAAATTCCTACATTATCTACCTATAGAATTTAAAAAATGTACTTCTTTGAAAAGTTAAAAATAGAATATCCTCCTCTTAATTTTTTTTGACCAAATATCCTTCTGGATTTATATTTTCCCTTCCTTCCATTTCCTCTTTTTGTCTTCCAGTACAATTTTAACATAATCCTGATGATTAATTTTGTTGTAATCTTTATAATTATATATTTTTAGAGTAGAAAACTTTAATTATTCAGTTCTTTCATAGTTTTTTTCTCAAGTTACTTTTATGCAAATTAATAATTATATAATAAAGTTAATACTAAATCCTAAAATTGAGACGTACAAAATATGTTCAAATATAAAATTTCAAGTTTTTATAAATTTAAATTTTGATCTTTAGATTTCATTATTTCACCATTAGCTTAATCCTATTTTTAATTGAATTATCAAACTAGATATTGTTTTTGCAGACTCTAAAAGAGCAAACATAAGTGTAATTTATGGAAATATTATACACACACACACACATATTTATATATATATAAACTAAATTTGTAAAAAAAAAAGAATTATAAAATACTAAAAGTTCCATAAGAGAATTTTCGAACTTTAGAAATGATATAACATTTGACATTATCAACCATGAACATATGAAATGAATAAATGCCAAATTTTAAATTATAAAAATTTTAAATTTATTTTTACAAGTTTAAATATTAAAAAGTTTGAATTATCCAAATCAATTAATTTCAATTCTAATAATATTATAGTATTGTAACTTGAATTAAAAAATTACAAATTTTTTGTTTTTATACTTAATTTATGGATATTTAAAATACAAAATTAAAATGCAGGAAATGAAAATTTTGAAAAATATTAATTTGTATGTAGAATTAGAAAATTGAGTATTTATCTGCCGCAAATTTAAATGAGTATTAAATTCCAGAATTTTATTTATCAAGGAATGGGAGAGAAAATATGCACATACAAGGGCATTTTCTCTCAACATTTGAAAGAAGGATATTTTTGTCTTAACTTTTTAAAATGAAATGTATTTTATAAAATTGTCCAGATGTAAATGTAATCTCCTTCTTTGTTGTAATGGTGCATTTGAAAAGAGGAAAAGAGAACGAGAATAAAGGAAAATTTCAATTTTGGATCTTATAAGATTTTGTTAATAAATTTAAAAGATGAGTATTATGTTTGCTGAAACAGAGGACATTTCATATTATTTCGCCTATCTGACTTGAGGGAAGCGATGTCCCCTTGGCAATAGTTATTTTGTTTAATATATACTTCAAGAATTTGTATCCGTGAGGTAAATGTTTAAAAATGTCGGTTTGCAGATACTTTCGTCAATAATAATGATATCTTGAAGAATAATAATTTATGTCAGTTTAATCTGGGGAAATAACTGCTAGGGAGAAACTAGTGAGAAAGAGAATGGACACTTATGATCAAGCCCGCTCTTTTGCAGTTTTTATTAGTGTTTTATTTACTAGTTAAGTGTTGAGTTAGTTTTGTAAAATTCTATTTGGAATTGTAAATAACTCTTTTTTATCAATATATATTGTCAGCTGGCTTCTTGCTAGTTGACCTTCAAAAAAAAACCTCGGCAAGTCATTTTTCACCATTGTAGATACTCGCATATTTGTGTATTCTTTTAATCTTCTTAATGATAACCATAGATGATTTTTGAATTAACAATATAATTAATATGTGCTTTCTGCTTAATGATGAAGAGCATTTCTATAATGTTGGAATTATTTCTTTAACGTGAATAACACACTGAAATTAAGAAATGATGTTAAAAATTCGATGTATGCTAAAATTACTTTTTGAATACTTTTTGACTACTCTACTTACGTAAGCATATATCTTCATATGCTTATAATTCATTTTTTCGTCTTCAAAATACAAAAATCGATCTGACCGTTAAATGTGATCTCTATATTGAAATGTGCTTGGAGACCAAATTTTATATTTTTCTGAATTTTTTTACTATTTATTAAGTCACTTTGAAAATCGCTGATTCAACGGTGGCTTCTGATTTTACTATTTTGTTAAGCCACCGTTGGATCAGGGATTTTCAAAATAGCTTAATAAATAGTAAAAAAATTTAGAAAAATGTCAAATTTGGTCTCCAAGCACATTTCAATATATAGATCACATCTAACGGTTCAAATTGACTTTTTGCATTTTTGAAAACGAAAAAATAAAATAGAATTATATGAGAGTATATGCTTATGCAAGTAGAGTAGCCAACACCTCTCTCTCTCTCTCTCTCTCTCTATATATATATATATATATATATATATATATATATACTTTTACCCAAATCATAAGTCGAAATCTAAATTTAAAATCCTAAAACGAGCTTAAAACCTGAATAATCAATTATATATTTATATATGATTAAAATTCAAGTGTAATACTTTTATCATGTATCAGAAATTAAATAACCGTGCACTGCGAACATTTGTGCATTACTACGGTATATTTTCTTAGAGAAAATTCATTGGTAATTGACGACAAAGCTTATAGTGTTAATTAAGATACAAATGAATCTGTGTTCATTTAATAAAAAAATTGTTTTAGAAAACTTGAACAACAGAAATCTAACAATAAAACAATTGGTAAATTTGTAATTAGTCCCTGTCATTTAGATGTGACGTCATTATTAATTCAATTGAAGCGATGATATCAAAATTTAGAATTCTGTAAATATAGTTTTTCTTTATGAATTCAATTTTTAGTGGCTAAAGCCAACTAATTAACCTTTAGAAAAAATAGATATGAACTTCTAGTTCCAGGAAAGCCAAGACACAAAAGCAAAAAAAGTTGTAAAATATTTTGCAGTACAGCTAACATAATAAGAAAATTGATTGCAAATTGACAACAAAGCTTAATTAATTATATATGATCTTGTAAATTGTAATAAATTTACATATGATCAATTGGAGCACAAATAGTCTTTAGTTCCTCCATCCTTGATTCAGACTCGGCCACATCTGGAAATGGGTTATCCTCAACCCAACTTAACATCTCCTGTATCACATCTTTGATCACCATCTTCGTCGCCAATGGTAAAGTATCGGTGATGCTTATATTTTTCATGACATTATTGATACGGTAAGCATATCTCTCCAGTGAGTTTTTGGCTTCATACTTTCTACGACACTCCTCATCCTGGGCCCTGTACCTTTCGGCATCCTCAATTATTTTCTCGATCTCCTCATCGCTTAGCCTTGCCTCTTCGTTGGTCACCGTCATCTTCTGCTTATGTCCGCTACTTCTGTCTTGCTCTGACACAGTCAGTATGCCATTGGCATCTATTTCGAAGCACACATCAAGCGTGGCCTCGCCTCTTGGAGCCGGAGTGATTCCCGTAAGGGTGAATTTGCCAAGGAGATAATTATCCTTCGTCTGGGCTCTCTCGCCTTCAAACACTACACAGTTGACCGTAGTCTGGTTGTCAGCGGCAGTTGTAAACTCCTTCTCCTTCTTTGTTGGTATTGTCGTGTTCCTTGGAACCACGACGGACATTATGCCTCCCACAATTTCTATGCCAAGTGAGAGTGGAGTCACGTCTAACAGCACCAACTCTTCGACCTCTCTGTTTCCCAGACCGCTCAACTTTGCAGCTTGGACGGTGGCTCCATATGCGACAGCCTCATCAGGGTTGATGCTTTTGCAAAGCTCCTTTCCATCAAAGAGCTCTTTTAACATTTGCTGAACTGTTGGAATTCGTGTAGAACCCCCGACAAGCACCACTATATCGATGGCAGTCTTGTCCATGTGAGCATCCTCCAGGCACTTGGTCACGAGTCCCATGCACCTTTTGAAGAGATCCATATTGAGCTCCTCGAACCGAGCCTGGGTGATGTGCGAACTAAAATCAATGCCTTCATAGAGGCCAGCGACCTCCACAGTTGTCGACGCGGCAAAGGAGAGAGTCCTTTTAGCTCGCTCGCAGGCAGATCGCAACCTCCTAATGCTCCTCGGGTTGTCACTGATGTCCTTCTTGTTCTTCCTTTTGATCTCCTGGATGAAGTGGGTCAACAAACGGTTGTCGAAGTCCTCACCACCAAGGTGAGTGTCTCCCGCAGTTGCCTTGACCTTGAACACGCCTTGCTTGATGTTGAGCACCGAGACATCGAAGGTGCCACCACCGAGGTCAAAAACCAGGACATACTTCTCTTCAAGTACATAAGTCAGTTTCTCGAACCCGTAAGCCACTGCAGCAGCGGTGGGTTCGTCCATGATGCGCAACACCTTTAACCCTGCGATCTCACCTGCAGCCATCGTGGCCCGTCTTTGGGAGTCATTGAAGTAGGCAGGGACAGTGACCACCGCGTTCTGAACACTGCACTCAAGGAAGTTCTCTGCGGTCTTCTTCATTTTTTCAAGGATCATAGCAGATAATTGCTCTGGCAGGAACTGTTTCTCCTCTCCTTTGTACTGGACTACAATCTTTGGTTTATCACTAGCACCTTTAATTACATTAAATGGCCATAGCATTCTGTCACTCTGGACAGTTGGGTCGGAGAAGCGCCTACCGATCAAACGCTTCATGTCTGTCTCGAAAAATGATATATATATATGTATATATATTTAAATTAAAGAAAGAGAAAGAACAAGTTAATATAATATATATGCTGATCATCAGATCAAACAGTAAGGGAAAAGGAGAGGACTGACCAAATATGGTGTTGATGGGGTTGCTGTCAACCTGGTTCTTGGCAGCTTCACCTATCAGCCGCTTGTCAGGCGTAAACGCAACACATGATGGGGTTGTACGGTTGCCTTGGTCGTTTGCAATAATCTCCACTCGCCCCTGGTGCCAGGCTCCAACGCATGAGTAAGTTGTACCGAGATCGATCCCAATTGCTTGTGGCTTCTTGCTTGATGCCATTGCGGAGATGCTACAAGCTGATAAATTGCTTCCGTCTGTCAAAATTCAAAAACTTATTCTAAGACACGAGGAGTTCATCAATTTTTAAGTGAAAGATTATTAAGGGACCGGGCTTACCAGTTAGTTTTGATACTTGGTAAGAGGGAATATTAAATAAAATCAACTCTAATTAATATTATTACATTTATGCTCGAGTCGTGCGTCTTAAATAGTCTTGCCAAAAAAAAAAAAAAAAAAAAACTGAGGCCAATATTTTATTACATTTATTATTTTCTCTAAATAGTTGATTCATTTATGGAAATAAATAATTTGGTGCGGGGTCAACAATTTGGACCAAGTCCCTGGCTCCTGTTCTTATCAGACTTTATGTCAAGTCAATGGTTCATGAATTTCCCCAGAATTTCATTATATATAAATTAATCTCAATCTCTAATTAATTTCTATAATATAATATGTTATCTTTTTTCTTAAAGGGGAATTTCACATATACCCCTCAAAAACTTCAAAAATTTGTAACATCATATTTACCCTTCAAAATTACAAAAACTCACATATTTACCCATTTCATCAATAAAATATATTAAATATATCTAAAAGTTATTAAATATAATATTGAAGATTCTAAAATTCAATTCAGACAATTATACCCTTCATATCTCATTCTTCCTCTTTGATTCTTCTTAACCTGTACGCAGCAAAGAAAATTATGCAGAAGGGTGATATTGCTTTCTTTCCTATTAGTAACAACAATAGGTTGCACAGGGTCGACATACTCTATTTTTAAATAATGAGCTCCAATTGTAATCAAGAGAAGCACTGGAATTGAATGTCAAAATAGTTGGAATGTTTAAGATAGTTTTTATATTGTCTGCTTTTTTTTTTTACCAGTGTAATCTCTATGTATCAGCCTAAAGGCTTCCATATTGGAAAAAAAAAAAAAAAAGAGCAGGTTGCGAAGATGCAGGCTCTGTCTCCGGATCGGTAACCACTGGCATTTCAAATATGAATTTTGGCCAATTCATTTCAATTCGTTTAATATGGTTGGATATCATATATCTTTTTTCTTATTCTTTGACAAAAGAGGGCTGGGAGCCATGAACGAATTGGGAGCTGAGCTGAGCAATCAGATTCTGGCTCGTGATTCGGAAGAAATTAAATAATTGTCTTTTTTTTTTCTTTTTTTGAAGGTCAGTGAGTATTGGCTCACCGACAATTTCATTGATAAGAAAAATTTATTTACAAATAAGAAATTAAATAGATGTCTTAGAGTTTTTAGAATTGCATCTTGGTTCAACCATGGCATAGAATTGTTGGGAGAAGGGAAGTGAGAGATTATTGAGGGGAGGGTGTAATATGAGTTGAAAGTGGGAACAAGTAATCAAGCAAAAGAGATAGCAAGGTAGACTATTGGTTGACAAGTTCTTGAATAAGATGTAGAGAAGAAAATTTGGTTGGAGCAATTAGCGGACACAGAGAGAAGAAGAATGAGAAAAGAAGGGTAGAATGGTCCAAAGTAAATTTGGATAATTTATTTATACAAATAATATATTTAATTACGAATAATATGCTGATACGGATCCCAAAAAAAAATAATCTATGTTCACTGTATATAGCAATACACGTTAGTCTATATACAGTAAACATCATTCAGAATCGGAATTCAGGGGAACAACTTTTTACAAATAATTTAATTAATTAAGAGCACATACATGCATGGGAAAATATATGAAAGAAAAGAAAAGAAAAACGGCACCATACATAGCAGATTGATTTTCTCACAATAAAAAACGAAACATATATATACCTATTTGTCAATTGGTTTGCAAATTCTCTTTAGCTCATTCATCTTAGATTCAGATTCCCACACCTCCGGCAGTGGGTTCTGTTCGACCCAGCTAATGGTCTTATCGATTGCATCCTGATAGGTTTGTAAATAGCTCCTCATTTCATACGAATATCTCTCAAGCAAGTTCCATGCGTCATGCTTTTTTCTGTACTCCTCATCCTCGGCCTTGTACTTGTCAGCATCTTGCATCATCTTCTCAATATCTTCGATGCTCAATCTTCCTCCTTCGTTGTTAATCATGATGTTATTCTTACAACCACTCGATCGATCTTGTGCGGACACATTCAATATACCATCGGCATCGATCTCAAACCATACATCAATTTTGGGTACAGCTTTTGGTGCGGGGTCAATGCCGTAAAGCATAAATTTGCCTAGCAAATTGTTATGCTTGGTTTCGGCTCTCTCACCCTCATATATAGCTAGTGATGCTTTAGCTTGGTTATCCTTAACTGTGGTAAGAAGATACTTTTTTTTTGTCGGTGTCGGGGTATTTCTTGGGACCACAACCGTCATCTTGCCCCCTTGAGTCTCCACCCCTAAAGACAGAGGAGTGACATCAACAAGAACTAAATTTTGCACCTCCTTACCACCTTGCCCGTCTAACTTGGCTGCCTGAATAGCAGCACCGTAAGCTACAGCTTCATCTGGATTGATGCCCTTACAGAGTTCCTTTCCTCCGAAGAAATCATGCAGCAGTTCTTGTACCTTGGGGATCCTGGTAGATCCTCCGACCAATACCACAACATCGACCATTCTCTTCTCTATCTTGGCATCACTCAAGCACTTATCGATAAGGTTCGTGCATCTTGTGAATAGATCTATATTAAGCTCTTCAAATCGAGCTTGGCTAATTCGAGTACTGAAATCAATGCCATCATAGAGATAATCAACTTCAATTGCCGTCTGGGATGAAAAAGACAGAGTTCTTTTTGCTCGCTCGCAAGCTGTCCTCAGCCTTCGAAGAACCCTCACATTTTCGGTGATGTCTTTATTATACTTTCTCTTGAACTCTCTGAGACAATGGTCAACTAGGCGGTCATCAAAGTCTTCGCCGCCCAGATGAGTGTCTCCAGCAGTGCCCTTCACCTCAAATTTACCACATCTGACGAATAACAGTGCAACGTCAAAAGTGCCACCACCAAGATCGAAAATAAGCACATTTTTCCCATTGGTGTTCTCGTCAGCTATCTTATCAAATCCATAAGCAACTGCAGCTGCTGTGGGCTCATCCATGATGCGCATGACATTGAAGCCAGCAATGGCACCGGCATCTTTGGTGGATCGGCGTTGGGAATCATTGAAGTATGCAGGAACCGTGATGACTGCCTTTTTTATGGTGCAGTCGAGGAAGGTCTCTGCAACCTCCTTCATCTTCACAAGAATTATTGATGATATTTCCTCGGCATAAAATAGTTTCTCCTCACCTCGGTAGTTGACGACAATTTTAGGCCTGTCATTAGGTCCCGCAACCACCTTGAAGGGCCATTGCTTAATATCATTTTGGACGCAAGTATCAGAGAAGCGTCTTCCGACCAAACGCTTAACAGCTGGTAATTATATATTAGAGCAGTTAAAATTTTCTACATAAGTGAAAATAAAAGAAAGAAAATATATATCAATTGAAAGAAAAATTCATCTACATTAGTTGGGGTTATCTATCATGAGAGATTTTAGATATAGTTTTCTATATCCTATTACCACTCAACCAGAACTGAAAACATCAAACAAAATGACCAAATAAGGTATTGAGAATATCAACACAGTTCAGAATTAGAAAAGTACCAAAAACAGTATTGGTCGGGTTCATGTCAGTCTGGTTCTTGGCAGCATCCCCCACGAGCCTCTCGTTCTCAGTGAAAGCGACGCATGATGGAGTGGTACGGTTGCCCTGGTCATTGACAATGATCTCCACACGGTTGTTCTGCCACACGGCCACACACGAGTAGGTCGTACCGAGATCGATCCCGATGGCAGGAGCAGATTTGTTCCCAATAGCATATTCTTCCGGCTTTACGTACTGTTTACTGGACTGCCCGTTGATCTTCTCAGATCTTTCTTTATCCATGCTCAGGAGCTTTGCTAGATTCTGTTTGTCTCTTATTAGGTCCCACTTGCTGAAAGTACCACTTTGTTGGTAAAGTAAGGCTTCCCACACTCGCTTTCGAGAATCCTCATTGATGTTATCAGTTATGGTGATGTCTTTCCTTGTTCCACTAGAAATCTCCTCAGCCATAACCGTGAGTATACCATTTACATGTATTTCAAAGAAAACGTTAAAATCACACGATATAGGAATTCCAGAGAGCTCAAATTTTCCAAGTAAATTGCTGTCAATGATCTGCTCACCCTCATAAACCTCGAAGAGGAATTTTGTATTGTTGTTATCAGAACGAAAGATTGTTCTCTTTTTGGTGGGAATAGTTGTGTTTCTTGGAACACAGACAGCCATCTTCCCCCGTATAAACTGTATGCCAAGAGAAAAAGGTGTAACATCGAGCAGAGACAAATGAGCAACTCGACTATTCTCAATGACATTGCAAAAGAATGCTTGAATCGCTGCTCCATATGTTGTAGCTGTTTCCAAGTGCTCGCTTATGTTTAACACCTTGCCTTTGAAATGCTGACAGATATAAAATTTTAACATGGGAATCCTCATGGAGCCACCAGCAAGAATGACATCGTGTACCGTATCCGCACCCATCTTGGCATCTCTAAGGCACGTATCAATTATATCTATGCACTTTAAAAACAGCTGCTTGTTGAGTTCATTGAACTTTGTTGTACTAATGGAAAGCTCAAATTGGGGGCCGATGCCGATCATCATTGGTGCCGTATCGGTACCAGAGGACATGGCAACCTTTGCCCGCTCAGACACTACTCTAAGCTCACTTAAAGCTCTGGGATTGTTGCTAATATCGGTACATCGTGTTCTTTTGAGCAGGTCAACAAAGTGATCAACCATGGTGTTGTTAAAGTCTAATCCACCGAGGTGAATGTTTCCTGCAGTGGCTCGCACTTTGCACACATCCTCTTTGACCGTGACTAGAGAGACATCAACATTTCCTGCCCCGACATCAATTATAAGCCTGTTGTACTCCTCAGGCTCACATATGAAAACAGGATGTGCCACATCAGCAAAGGACCTGGAGGGTTTAAACAGCCTCTTCATGCCATAGAACAAAGCACTAGCTGCTGGAGCACTAATAATTTGCATGAAATTAATACCGGCAATCATACCGGCTTGTCTGATCGCTTGCCGTTGTTCATAGTTAAAGTGAACTGGAACGGTTATAACAGCATCTGCAATTGTGGCTCCAAAGTTTGTCTCAGCATTCTTTTTCAATTGTATCAGTATCATTGAGCAGATTTCCACTGGGGTGAAATGCAATAATTTCCTTTTCTGCCATACATCCACCAGCAACCTATCATCTGCAGTGGCTCTAACTTTGAATGGCCACAGCCTCATGTCATTTCGGACCAAAGGATCAGAGTACCGCCTACCAATTAAACGAACAACATCTGTTGCATTAAGATTAAAAAAAAAAATCTCTAGTTACAACTTGTGATTTTGTATGTTATGTTATTATTTTACAATTTCAACATAAGGCTCCAAGGTGAGGCATGTTTTATTTAAAATCCAGATTTCATCAAAGAAGAAAAGGTATATTAAAAATATAATCTCCATCCTAAGGCAACCAGCCAAAAGAAATACCGAGTAAATTGCTTCAAATTCTACCCAATAAAAATAATGTGTAACACAAAAGCTGAAAGATACATATTATTGACTATTTCGCGTGCAAGTAGCGCTTACCCTGACTCAACAACATGAAGGAAAAATTGTACAAATCCCATATCCTTACCCATAAGCTAAAAAAAAATTAAAATAAAAAACAGAGAGATAGAATAGATGAAATACATTGGCAGCATCTGCCAGGTTTTTCACACACAAAAAAAAAAGTGAGAGAGAGAGAGGATTAATTAAGTGCTGATGCCATGTTCTGAAAAGCATCTCAAACTTGAGATGGTATGCATGCAAAGGTAAATACTGGAAAACAGAGAGAAGTAAACTACTGGTCTACTAATAATATAAAAAATTAAAAATTAAAAAAAAAATAGAAGGTACGTGATAAACAAACAAAAACTACTGACCAAAAATGGTGTTGGTCGGGTTCTGTGGAGCCTGCTTTCTGGCAGATTCACCAACAAGCGCTTCCGAGTGGGTGAAAGCCACGTAGGACGGCATGGCAGAGTTGCCATGGTCATCGGGAATCATTCTCCACTGGCTGCCGTCGAAGACAGCGATGCGTGTGTAGGCGGTGCCCAGGTCGATTCCGATAGGAGGCCCTTTCCTCTGCTCCATTAATTTGATTTTGGATCCCACCTTACAAAGATCTTTAGTATTCTTTTGGATTCAGAAGGCGTTCGTCTTGGAACAATAATTAAACGGGATAATGTATTAATTTGTCATGTGAGAGAAAGAGAGAGAGAAAGGAAAGGTTGACCATCTCCTAGTCAACTCTCTCTCCATAAAAAATAAGATATTTAGATTTTTTTTTTTTTTTGTCTAAATTGGAAAATTATTTTCTCTTCATCTAAATTTAACTATTTTTTTAATCTGTTTATTTCTGAATTTTACCAATAAATATATATATTAATAATAAATTAATAATTAAAAGTTAAATAATAATTTAGCTCCTTATTTGGGATTTTGTGTTGCTAACTGTTGAAGAGGACAAACTTGTGCGCATTTAGCATAATCCAGTACTTTTGCAAATATAATACCTGATTTCTGCCTTCTGTCCGACTTGTATTGAGGTGGCCCGTGTGCCCCGAAGGGATTGTTATGTCTCAAAGAAAAGTATGTGCTAGATCTCCTCACTGAGACAAGCATGTTGAGATGCAAGTCTGCAGTTTCTTCAATTGATGTGAAAGTCAAGATAAGTGTAGAGATAGGAGAACAGGTTGATCGTGAGAGATACCAGAGACTGGTCGGCAGATTGATCTATTTGATACATATTCGTTCTGATATCTCATTTGCAGTGAGATACCTAGGAACCATCCACCAGGGTTTGGCACAAACCAGACAGTGGGTAAGGTGTGCAGGCTCAAGAAGTCACTCTATGGGTTGAAACAATCTCCTCGGGCATGGTTTGATAGGTTTAAGAAGGCTATGGTAGGCATGGGCTATCAGCAAATCAATGCTGACCACACAGTGTTTTCTCGACAACATGGTGGTCACATTACTATGCTGACTGTGTATGTTGATGATATGATCATTACCAGGATGATGACAGGGAAATTGCATAGTTAAAAGCAAAATTGGGGAAGGAATTGGAGGTGAAAGATTTGGAACAGCTTAGGTACTTCCTTGGAATTGAGGTGGCTCGCGAAGCAGAGGGGATTGTTCTATCCCAAAGGAAGTATGTCCTAGACTTGCTTACAGAGACAGGCATGTTGGGGTGCAGGCCTGCATTTTCTTCAATTGATGTGAAGGCCAAGATAAGTGCAGAGGCAGGAGAACAGGTTGATCGTGAGAGATACCAGAGACTGGTAGGCAGCACCGCCGACAGAAATGCTGCCAGCAACAAATTAGTCACAGCCTATATGTGTGTGTGTGTGTGTGTGTGTGTGGAAACAAACCTCTCATTAAGGAGATCGATTTGAATGGTTAGGATTTATCGTTTGATACTAGAGGAAATGTGTTAGCTGAACTATGTGTTTGTGTGTTGAATACTTTACTTGTATATATAAGCATATGAGAGCATATGCTTATAATTCTTTCTTTTTTTTACTTTGAAAGTCTAAAAAGTCGATCAAAAGCATTCAATATGTTCTTCAGATCAAAATGTGTTTGGTGACCAAATTTTACATTTTTGTTAAAACTTTTTACTATTTTTTTTAGAATTTTCTAAAATCACTATCTATGATAGACAATTGGTAAAATGAAGTGCTCTATGCTAATGTTGGAATTTTTGTATATAGTCAGACTAATGCACTTCCTTTATAACTTCAATAATATACCTTCAAACTCCAAAATTTATTAAATTGGCATCAAACGAAAAATCCAAACTGATCTCCTTAATGAGTTGGTTAGCTGTAATGGATTGTAGATTGACTTGATTCCCCTCATATGTTATTGTATTTTTCATCGTCGAATTAACTTTAAAGTTCACACACGATGAGGTGTTGTCTAAAGTTTGCACTCCGTTAGAGTTACGCGTTGAACTCCTTTTCCTCGCTGCACTTGTTCGGGTTGAAGGATTAAGCCTCCTTAATTACAGCTCCTTATCTCTCCTTATCGCCTATTACAAAAAGGAAAGGTTGGAATTTGAAAGCCCAATGAGACTATGTTGGAATAAGAAAAGGCCCAAGTAAAGTGGCGCAGCCTTTTTTGTCCCACGATAGAAAAGGCCGAAGGTAGCTCCATTCATCTGCGCTTCCAGTTCCAGAGCTTAGCTTATAATTTATAAACCAGCTGCCTCTGCATTGTTACTTGTCAGTGCGCACTCCATTCATCTGCCATTCATCTGCCTCACTGCCTGGCTTTGTTTATACTTATATGCATATATGTCAACATATATTTATATATATATATATATATATGATCATTGATCAGTTAGTTACATATATAGTATACAATTTGTTTTCTGCTTTGATGATCTCTATGCCTGTACTATATATATGTTTCGTTAGTCTTCTTCAAAATCACTGCAGCTTCTCCAGGTAAAAATTAACCTGCTTAATACCATAATTTTTTTGGCTTATCACGATAAAAAGTTTCAGTAATATATATCTAAGTTTCATCTAAATATTCACCATCTATTGTTGTGCATCTCTAGATTTTCTTTTCTTTTCTTTTCTTTCCTTTAGGTAGTTTCAGCTTTTGATATAGAGAGTTATATATATATAGGTTACGCTGAGAAATGATGGGCCGTTGGATGCCAGTGACGGGTCAAATCCTGGTGGCACGTTACCGGATTTTCTGAAAATAAAGGTGCACTTGCCTACCCCTAAATCAAAAAAGAAAATCCAAAATAGTTTTTTGTCATATATATTTTTTTGAAGAAAAAATTATAAAAAATATGCTTGCGTACTCTGTTCTATTCCCCTGCTCCACCTCTAATTTCAGATATATATTGATATATAGAGGATGTCATGATAATCTTGAATGCTGTTATATACATATGTTCAAACTAAGGGGTAGCTTAAGTAGCTAGGCTGAATGGAAATATATTTTTGCCGTTGGGCTGTTTGCTTCTTGTTTCCATGTCTTTTGTTTTGGTTTATGGACTGAGCCTGCTACTTTGTTCCTTTCAATTAGACAAAAATTATTGAGACTTGAGAGAATCAGTAGTAAGGCTGAAATGGAGATGATAGATATTTTTGCTGGTTTCTTCTCCAAGACAGATGAAAATATATTCAACTAAGAAGAAATTAACTGAAATCTATTTGTTTATTTTCTCAGTTTTATCGTCTATTATCCTAATACTCTTTACCATGCATCTTTTAGTTCAATTTTACTTTAATTCTTCAAATTAGGTGAAGTTTCATGCATCGTTTAGCTAGTTTTTTTTATCTCTCTGTATTTATAGATAATTATATATTTCCATAAATCGCTGGCATTAAAATCAATATCATAATTATCTCCGGGCCGGGTCACTTAGTAAACAAGGTCTTTATTCATAAATTATTACACCTAAACCTCCTCCTTGATCCTCACCAAAATATTTTATTTTTCTAATTGAACTTCTCCTAACCACAAAAATCGCCTTCTTAATTGATCTATTAATTATTTTCCTTGAAAAAAATTGGTATTTACATGATCACCTTTAGTTAGTCATTGTATTTTAGACTTCTATTATCAAGATAAGCCGAAATTTTTATTAATATCCAAAAAAAAAAAAAAATCAGATTCTATCCACTTTTGCGAAAGATTTCAAAAATTGCCCAAATCAGTCAAAATATCACCGGTTTTGCAACTTATTTTCTCACCGGTTCAAGAATTGAGACCGGTGAGATTTTGACCGGTTTCAAGAAAAGAAACCGATGAGATTCTCACCGGTTTTGTGTTTTTTCTTTTACAAAACAGAATTTTTTTTATATTGAAATATTAGAAATATTCAATATATTTTTTCAAAATAGATGGAATACAATATAATTTGATTTATTAGAAAGACTATGACAAATAACCCGGATCAACATTTTTCAGGCTGGATTTTTCACTGTTGTAAGAAAAATTAATATATTTTTTTATGTGTTATTGGAAAAAAAATCCTTGAATTATGAGTTATTGATCATGGTTCAAAAGTCACTTATAAGTAAATACATAAAATATTTTCATCCTTCTCGTACATTTAATTTCTAAAAAAGTTGTATCTATTTTTGAAAAAAACAAAAACTTTAAATTATTTAATGATTGTTATTTAGAAAGAATTTTCAAAATAGATACAATTTTTTAGAAATTAAATATATTAGAATGATCATAATATTTTATGTATTATCTAGAAGTGACTTTTAAACCACAATCAATAACTAAAATTCAAAGCATATTTATTTTTTCTAATAACACATAAAGAAATATATTGATTTTTCTTATAGCTACGAAAAATTTGGTCTGAAAAATGTTGATCCAGGTTATTTGTCGCAATCTTTCTAATAAATCAAATTATATTGTATTTCATCTATTTTAAAAATATATATATATATTAAACATTTCTAATATTTCAATAAAAAAAATTATGATTTGAAAAAAAAAAAAACATAAAACCTGTGATAATCTCACTGGTTTCTTTTCTTGAAACCGGTCAAAATCTCACCGGTCCCAATTTGAGAAACCGGTGAAATTTTGACCGGTTTGGACAATTTTCAAAATCCTACACATAAGTTTTTGTGGGGTGAATTTGAAATTTATTATTTTTTCTAGATATTAGTAAAAATTTCGGCAAGATAGGCCTTCCTCGATCATAAATCACATCTAATTAATTAAATTATTATTTTCTTTTTACTTTTACCTTCCCATCACCCATCTTCATCTTTACTCTTTTTCTTTTCTTTACTTTTGTCTTTAATTTGGAAAAGGGATCCATCAGCCGTAGGGGTGAAAACGGAGCCGGATTATCCGGTCCGTATCCGGGAATTATCCGAATCCGGATAATTCGGATTCGGATAATTTCCGGATACGAATTCGGATAATTTTCGGAAATTCATAAAAGATCCGGATACGGATACGGAGTCCTAAACGGAGCGGATATCCGGATTATCCGGATTCGGATAATTTGGCTGGACCCATATAAAAGAGGAATAAATATTTGCTATATGTGGGATTTGAACCCATGTCCTTCTATCTCAATGCCTTTAGACTAAGCTTCAAACCACTACACCACAACATCTTTTGTTACCATACACTTATTTGATATATATATATTATATGAATAGATTAGCTCCCATCTCTTATAAGTTCATTAATATTTATATTTAATATTTTAATTAATATTTGTATCTTAGAAGTTCATATATCTTAATTATCCGACTATTATTCGTTTTATATCCGTATTCGAATCTGTATCCGTAGACTATCCGTTCCGTATCCGTTTAAAGCGGATTTGGTTTTGAATTTTGATATCCGTTTACTATCCGTATCCGTATCCGTATCCGCTCATTATCCGACGGATGCGGATATGGTATCAGCATTATCCGCTCCGTATCCGCTCCGTTTTCACCCCTAATCAGCCGGGGTTGTATATTATTGTAATAATTAGATCTTGTCGGTTAGAATTTAATTTTCCTGAGATTAAAATCAAAAGCTGCCATAGAAAATAACGAAAATTATATTTCTTTTTTTGACTAAATAACGAAAACTATATTAATTAATGTAGATGACAAGTTGCGATCGAATTAGAATTTGAAAATAACAATTAATTAATATTAAATTGTGGTAAGGTTTGTCGTTAGGTGAGATTTCACGGTCAACTCTATCAATCCTTTTCACTTACCATTTTCCTGACCTCTGCAACAAGTTAACCAAGATATATCGATCGTACCTATGTTTCATATTAAGCTTAAGTTATTGAATATATGGACCCTAAAATTTATCTATCCTATTTACATTTCCACAAACAATCAATCGAGTGATTAAAATTAATGTGGCATCATTTAACAAGAATATATATATATATATATATATATAGGATTTGGCTAATATGCTATGGGTAGCTAAGAGGCCTCCCATGCTACGGCTCAATATTCGACTTTTCAAAATCCTAACGGTCGATCCGAACCGTTCATCTTGTTCTCCATATTAATATGTGTTTGGAGACCAAATTTTACATTTTTTGGGAATTTTTTACTATTTTTTTAGATTTATTGAATATCACTGTTTTTTATGATCCAGATTTGTCTGAAAAACAGCAATTTTCAATAAATCTAAAAAAATAGTAAAAAATTTCCAAAAATTGTAAAATTTGGTCTCCAAGCACATATTAATATGGAGAACAAGATGAACGGTTCGGATCGACCATTAGAATTTTGAAAAGTCGAATATTGAGCCGTAGCACGGGAGACCTCTTAGCTACCCATAGCACCGTAGCCAAGTCCTATATATATATATATATATATATATATGAGGAGGGCTAAAATGCACCATCATTTTTGTGCTCCTAACGTGCACTCTCCTCTCATATTTTCATTTTCAAAGTTCAAATAGTCAATTCGAATTTTTCAACGTGTTCTTCATATTAAAATGTGCTTGGAGACCAAATTTTACATTTGTAGAAATTTTTTACTATTTTTTCAAAAAAATTTATTAAATAAACAATAATAAAAAAAATTCAGCAAAGTGATGATTTTCAAAAATTCTTAAAAAATAGTAAAAAAATTTCAAAAAATGTAAAATTTGGTCTCCAAGCACATTTTAATATGAAAAACATGTTGAAATATTCAAATCGACTATTTGAACTTTGAAAATGAAGATACAAGAAAATGGTGCACATTAGGAGCACAAAAGGAAGGGTGCATTTTAACCCTCCTCTCTCTCTCTCTCTCTCTCTCTCTCTATATATATATATAGGGTCCAGCTAATTTGCTGCCGGCAGCATTTTAGCCGGAGGTGCTGCCACTCCTTTTTTTATTTTGTGATGTCCAAATAACAAATCTAAACCGTTAAATGTTTAATCTATATTATAATCTACTTGGAGACCAAATTTTACATTTTTTGGAATTTTTTTACTATTTATTAAGCTGTTTTGAAAACCGCTAATTTCAATACTGCAGAATTTCCAAAAAAATTTCAATGCTGGACCATAAAAAACAGCGATATTCAATAAATCTAAAAAAATAGTAAAAAATTTTCAAAAAATGTAAAATTTGGTCTCCAAATACATATTGATATGGAGAACAAGATGAACGGTTCGGATCGACCATTAGGATTTTGAAAAGTCGAATATTGAGCCGTAGCACGAGAGGCCTCTATGCAACCCATAGCATATTAGTCAAATCCTATATATATATATATAGAGGTAGGCTAATATACAATCGATTGTTCCTGCAGTCCCGTACAACCAAGTCATTTTCCAATTTTTAAAGTCCAAATGATCGATCCAAACCATTCATCTTGTTCTCCATATTAATATGTGCTTGGAGACCAAATTTTATATTTTCTGAATTTTTTTATTATTTATTAAGCCACTTTGAAAATTGCTGATCCAATGGTGGCTTCTGGTTTTACTGTTTTGTTAAGCTACCGTTGGATCAGTGGTTTTCAAAGTGGCTTAATAAATAATAAAAAAATTCAGAAAAATATAAAATTTGGTCTCCAAGCACATATTAATATGGAGAACAAGAAGAACAGTTTGAATTGACCATTTGAACTTTAAAAATTGGAAAATAACTTGGTTGTACAGAACTTCAGGAACAATCGATTATATATTAGTTAACCTCTCTCTCTCTCTCTCTCTCTCTCTATATATATATATATATATATATATATATTCTAACAATAATGAAGTAATGCGTTTTTGGGTAAATAATAAAGAAGATCCATGCTCAATTCTCCAAAATATATAGTCTCTAAAAAATATTAGGTGGGCCGCAATTTCTTTAATAAAAAAATTAAAATAAAAAATATATATATCAGAAATGGACAGCAAAAGTGTATGATATATATCATCTAAATTTCTATTAATGGCATAAAACAACGTTATTTATTTTATTTTTTTAAAAAGGCTTGGTAGTTAATAAAACAAACTTTGTCGACAGCAAAGAATGAGTAAAAACATGATAACAAAATAATTAAATGCAAGTATATATAGTAGCAGCTGCAGCCTGGTTGATGGGGAAAATTTTTAATTTGTGCCACCGGACTAGAGTAGAACAAGTCAATATAATAGTTGTTATAATTAAGCTATTGACGTGTAATTGTAAAGAGCATGCATCCACACTGGTAATTAAATCTTTTTTCTCTTTTTTCTTTTTTCTTTTTTCTTTTTTCTTTTTTCTTTTTTCTTTTTTCTTTTTTCTTTTTTCTTTTTTCTTTTTTCTTTTTTTTGAGAAAACACACTGGTAAATCTTAATGTCACAGGAAATTAATGATACGCGGCTGTGCGTCACACCATAAATTAATATTGTAATTAATGCAAGTGCAAGGTCAGAGCAATTGCTTGTATGAACGTACGCTAGCTCTATATGCATATATGTTGCATTAGGTAGTGGATTATAATTATATATAGTAGATAGTAAACTGCATGCCTTAACTTATACTGACCGTTTATAATTAATTATGTATGTGTGCCCCGTTGCTGTGACATATATATATATATATATGTACACACTAGAAAATTGAAATAAGATAATTTTGTTATATGCTATGATTATGCAAGATAAGAGTTAGTTTCTTAGAAAAATGGAGTTGGTGTCCTTTTTATAGGGATTTAAAGAAAGTAATTAATGCGCTGAATGAATACATCAAGATACGGTACCTAACTAACATATGGTGATCGATCGTCTTTTCAAATTTAATCAGTACACAATAAATAAAATATGTAATAATCAATTTGATTTTTGATGACGATGGAGACAAAGAAAAAAGGCATGAGAATAACATAAAATTGGTATATCACGTTTCCACCAACCAATATATGTAGCTGAGCTGAACATCTCCCTCCCGTGAGAAGTAACAAGTATTCATTGGAAGTCTGAGTGACTGACAAGTGTGGAATCAAAAGGAGGACTTTTTCCAAACCCTTTCCCTTGCCCAGTTGACGTTGTCCTCCTTTATTTATTTATTTATTTATAGGAAGGGAAGGGAAGGGAAGGGAAGGGAAGAAGGCAAGGGAAGGCAAGGGAAGGTAAGGTTATGACCCAAACACAACACAACACAAGAGGAGACAAAAGGAGCTAGTGAGTGAAAGAGAAGAATGGGTAAGGTTTCCTCCTCTGCGCTGCCACCCACTCCTCTACACATAGACGGTGTCACATTTCCCGCCTTGGTCGCTCCCCCGGAATACTCTTCCTCTTCCAAA
This sequence comes from Carex pumila, assembly GCA_033356055.1. NCBI lineage: Eukaryota > Viridiplantae > Streptophyta > Magnoliopsida > Poales > Cyperaceae > Carex > Carex pumila. The sequence continues at coordinate 208,658 of JARJHM010000403.1, read as the reverse complement.
TCCCCCTTATTCCTCGCCGGAGCAGGTATCTATCTCTCTCTGCTCTCTCTCTCTCTCTCTGGTTTTCATTTCATTTCATTTCATTTTGGATCTGAAAATTAAATAATTAAATACAAGTACAAATACAAATACAAATACAAATACAGGGGTGAGGGGATTGGAGATCGGAGGCAAATTCGTCAAATTCACTGCCATCGGCATTTATTTAGAGGAGTCCTCTCTTGGAGCTCTGGCCCAAAAATGGACCACCAAATCCGCCGACGAATTGGCCGCCTCGCCAGATTTCTATGCAGACATAATCAACGGTTCACTTTCTTCGTTCGTTAATTGCTTTTCTTTTTCTTTTTCTTTTTCTTTTTCTTTTTCTTTTTTCGTGTTCACTGGATGCATCCTACACCATTCCTACTTCCTCCCATGTGGAATTTAATATAATATATTATTATTTATATTAATGTTAAAGAAAGTGAAAAGAAAATTAATTTAATATATGTCTGAGTCTGGGCTGTCTGGCCATAAGATCGGAAGCGAATCTCCGTTGAAGATATTAACAGAACAGTTTTTGCGTCATGCAGCGCACGAATCGGGAAAATTCCTGTTTTGATTTTGTAGTTTGTGTACTGCATGAAGTGAAAACTACTCTGTACAAGTTTTACCGATGAAACAAACAAACAAACATCAATTGTAGCAGAAGCAGCCATCGGGGGACCCATAACATTAACATCAATTTAATTGCACTGCGTAGATGTCACAATTAATTAAGTCGGGTGGTCGGATAGTATACTTACCAAGTTTAATTAATAATGTAACAATTAATTTTATGCTAATTTTTATATATATACTGCATCTGCATCTGCATCTGGATTTATTATTCATTTTAACCTAAAAAGAAGAGTCAATGAGTTGTCACTATATCTATACAACACGAGTCTCAACTCTTCAACAAGAAAGTTCAATCTCAACTACTCTCAGTCTCCGTAGCCTTCCTTTATTTGTTTTTCTCAATTAATTAATTTATTGTGTATTAGTCATATGCAAAGTTGATTGTGCAACCTAGCTCTGTACTTGTACTTGACTCCAATATAATTTAAAATTGAATGATGAAAAATGTTCACAAATTCATTCTTAATTATAAATATTGTGTTTAATCGTTAGAGTTTATAACTTGAGATCTTTTTAAAGTAAATTAATGTAGTAGTTCACTAATTTTTTTTTTTTTTTTTTTTGTTTGCATGCAGCAACATTGTTTAATTAGTTCTAGCTAAAATGGGTTTGCAGCCTGTATAATGAATATAGTGTAAATTATAAACTCATTGAAAACTATTAAATATAGCAAAATTAATAATAATAAAGTAGTAACAATAATAACCAAACTGATGTTGAACACTTCCACTTCATTCTTCAGATAGTAATTAACTATTAATTAATTAATAATTTAATATTGAAATATGTTTAACACTTACCAACACCACCATTACCATTTCCATTACCATTACCATGCATCATCATCACCACCACAAGTCCACAACCACCACCATCAATAGTTGATAAATTAAATTAATATAGAAATTAATTAATTAATGTGGCATTTTATATATATATATATATATTCAGGTCCATTTGAGAAGTTTGTTCGAGTGACCATGATACTTCCCCTGACCGGCGAGCAGTACTCAGACAAGGTGTCAGAGAACTGCATGGCCCACTGGAAGGCAATCGGGATCTTAACCGAAGCAGAGGTCGATGCAGTGAACAAGTTCAAGGAAGTCTTCAAGCCCAAGACATTCCCTCCTGGTGCTTCCATTCTCTTCACCCACTCACCCTCCGGCGCTTTATCCGTATGCACTTGCGCTTGCGCTCACAATTAATTAATTAATTAATTAATTAATTAATATCTCTAAATTACCTAGCTAGATTAATTAATTCCAATATATATTAATTGTCTAATTAATTAATGAATAAATGAATCTGATCAGATTGCCTTCTCCAAGGACGATTCGGTGCCTGAAAGTAACAAAATGGTGATAGAAAACAGGAAGCTTTGCCGTGCTGTGTTGGAGTCTATAATTGGTGAGCATGGTGTTTCTCCCGCAGCTAAGCATAGCTTGGCAATCAGATTTTGCGACCATTTCAAGTCGCATGAGGAGGTGCAGGTGGACGAATGAATGAATTTATACTGAATTAATGTGTCATGTACACATTTTAGGAATAAATTATTAAAGAGATCGATATATTCATTTCATATTGAGGTAATTATAGCAGATCACGTATTGTACGAAATAACGAATGTATCCTGTACCTCTAGTCATTGTACTGTCAACTGTGTTCGCCCTTGTTACACTATATATGTATTTCTCAATAAATCGATATTAATTTCTTTTCTTTTCTTTTTTTTATTAGTGATCAGAAACTTAATAAGAGAAATCAAAAAATCTGTCGCACCCCAAATCGGGTATAACAGCCTGCCACGTATATTTATTAAAATATATACGTAAAACAGTGGATCATTTATATGCATTACCAATAATATCATTACATATTAACCATATCATAATATTTCTTACAAAATTTATCTGACAAAATACGACAAACGATAATTTAGAAATACCTCTCGCATCCTGTCAGTTTCAACAACCCAAACCTAGTATTATGTAGTCATGCTATCAAATGCAATTCAGAACCGTCTCTATGTATCTGTATAATAAACCTAAAAATAACCCAAAGGGCGGGGGTGAGAAATAATATAAATATCATCTCTCAGTGCAAATTTGCTATAATCAAGTCATTGGACTTGCAATCAATCCATATCCAGAATTAAATCCTCACAACTTGACATTGTTCCATTTATATATATAACTAAATAGAAATGCGAAAGGCCAAGTACCACCAGTTAGAAGCATGCAAGAGAGGATGGCAGGTGACTCTAATGGCGATTGGTAGATGGTAAGAAGGCGCAAATCCTACCCCAACAATTGGAGACACTCTCAGCCCTCGCAACAGACCACCAAACCCTATCAACCTTGTATTTGTCCAACCTACACTCAGGTGCTTCTCCGAAACCCTTCACAAGCCACGATGAAGTCCGACAAGACAGCCCAAACTACACCACCCACAATCCGCCCTGTCACCCCTGTTCCACAAACCATGAATGTTTTTTATGTTTCTCCACATAACCCATCAAGGCTACGATTCCCTCCTTCTCACACCTATCCAGAGTGGAAAGGCCGGTGCTTTCATTGTTGCCGGACGGGACATTCGGCAGCGAAGTGTCGCAACCCAAAAAGGTGTGGTAAGTGCTGGTCTTATGGCCATATTGGTTCAAAGTACAAGCAAACTGTCATTTCTCCGCCACCACCACCGATGAACCCTACTAATCAACCAAAACCTAAGATAACTACATAAGAAGAACCAGGGTTTGAAGAGTTACTCACGGGCTCTTATCCTTACAGAGCACCCGAGATGCCCACTGAACGTCCTATAAGACTTCATTGTTTCATTGAGAGAGATGAAGAGTATGATGCCAAGTTGCAACGTCTGCGATAGTTGGTGGCGATGCGTACTAAAGGGTTTCAATGGGAGTTTACTGTAGACAATGTTGCCGACTATGCATGTCGTACAAACTTGGTTACAAAGGAGGAGATTCAAGTTGTAGAGTTGTATGGTTCTCAATTTCTCATCACTCTTCCAAATGGACTCGACCCAGACACTTTCATTAATGCTACACCTCAAGAGGTTTAGGATGAAGACCTAACCTTCCAGCCATGGTCACCATTGGATGAAGCGGTCATTAGTGTACCGGCATATAAAATACTGCTCATATTAGTTGGGTTAGAACCGCACATTTTCAGAGAAAAATATGTTTCCCGTGCAGTTTGTCGCTTTGGAGTCTATCTGGGATCCATCAATCAAGAAGATTCATCCTCCATTAAATCTTGGTTGGTAGCCGTAAGGGTGGATGATCTCACTTTGGTTCCACAACAACTTGCAATTCACATAGGTGGCATGGTTTACACTATCTAGGTGTATGCGGTAGCATGGCACAGATCGCCGATATATTCAGCCAATGACATGCCTAAGCATCCAAAGGTATACCGAAGGCCTCAACCACCACCACCTAGTTCTTTCTCGTCTGATGACGACACTATGGGTAGCGATCAGGAGCTCATCCCAATGAGTTCTCAAGTATTACGTGATTTATGCAGAGGTAAAACAACGAACGATTTACCTCCAGAGCTTCACCGGTTTGTCACCATGGAGGAAATTCAAATGCCAGTGCCACACAAAGCAACACCAACGCAGGCCACACAGGATCACCGACTGATAATCAAATTGAAAATATTGATCTTATAATTGCAAGGTCTCCTCAGATTGTGCAAATTTAGCCCAAACTTCAGAGGGTGCGACTAAAAATGGTGGAGCCAAGCATGTGGCGAGTTTAGCAAAGAATAATGCATTGACCCGCTCAACACCAGAGGGTTCTGCTAGCCATAGAGAATCAGCATCCAGATCTGCCTCAACAAAAATGTCATTTACTTCCATAATAGGGCATATCTTCTGAGAGGAGACATTCTCAACATTTCTTTGGCGAAACGAGTCATCAGACACCTGTGCTTCAACAGTCGAATCTTGGTAAGCAAGATGTTGTGCCACAAAGGATCTTGCAGAGATAGGATTTTTCTGAGAATGTCTTTACCTCATAATGATGGCATTAATTCTGAAGAATTGCATGGCATTATCACATGAGGGGATCCTCCAACTATTGAGGAAACAAATAATGTTGTACATGTAATTCCAAATGAGGCGCCGAAATAACCTCCAGTCAAGCGAAATGAAAGTATGGTCTTTCAAGCAAAAGGCAAGGGCCCATATGAAGGACCAAAAAAAGGCCTAGTTGCAAATAGATTTAAATGGAATAAGCCGATCCCAACAAATATTCCTCAAATAGTAAACAGACCAGCCAAGCAAGGTGTTCGGCAAAAAAGAAAGTCAGTAGCGCCAGTTCAAGTCGAGCCAGCCAAGAAAAATGCAACCAGAAACAAAAACAAGGAGGATGCGCAAGTGTCCTTTAACTCAGCAGGATTTTGTATTAGGTCAGGTTATGGATCAAATTACCATGAAGAACATACATTTTTCAATATCTTTATATCAATTTCTCTTGAATTTTGTGCAAGAGGTATGATTTTTTTATTTCACAGAATCAAAGATATATGTATCAAGAGGTTTTTTTCCAAATTTGAGATTATTCTGAGCCGTGTAGCTCACTCAAATAGTTTGATCAAGGTCCAGGGGTATTCATGGTAATTTTGTCAAATAGAATTCAGAATTTTCATTTTTAAAAGTTGAACTTTGGAGATCCATATCACTCTGTAGGAAAGTCCAAATGATATGAAATTATATCAATTTTATGTATTTTTCTCTACTCTATCTGACTATGAAATTAGTTTTGCAATTTATTCCTTCCACCAGTCAGAATTGACTGATCTGTCAACAGGGGTCATTTTTGTACATTTCAATGCATTTCATGGTACCAGTGGTACTTTTAATGCTTCATGCTGCTGAGTTTGGATTTGGTATGATACCAGAGGGTATCAGGTGACCTGGTGAGGGTCTAGTTTGGTTCATAACAAGTTTTCAAGGGCTTGGAGCCACTATTTCATGTACCAGTAACCAAAGAAAGGAGATCAAATGATTTAAAACTTATCAAATCACCACATTAGAACATTTAAAACATTTCAAGACTTTTAGATTATGCAGGGAGGCCCCTAGGTGTTTGAAAATCATGTTTTAGAACCTTTACACTTGATTTCAAGGCATTATCATCAAAAACTTCATTAGTTCAAAGATGTAAATGACATGTAGCAGTATACTTGTTGTCTTTTTATACTTTGGACCTTAGTTTTTTACTATTTACAAATAGACCCTCAAAATTAGTGAAATTAGCCATTTGATAGTATAATCTCATCATTTCTTGGGCTTTAATTGTAAATAGGCCTTTCTCAAGTGATCATTAGGTTGAGAGTTGCAAAGGATGCCAGTGGCTCACTTTAAACAACCCTTGTGTGTATTATCTTTTATTTAAAATCACTTTATTCCGTTATTTTGATTATTTTTACAAAGGAATCAAAGGGTCTGATGAGCAAGGATGCCATCTGGCTCACTACACTCATCTTAGCCTCCAATTAATTTGTAAAAATGATCAAAGGAGGCAGAGAAGAAGAAAAGATCAGAAGAATAAAGAAAATAGGCTAAAATGTGATTTTTTTTAATAAAAGCTTTGTATTAAAACAGTGAAGCTTTGGATTTTATATGCTTGTATACACTTTTAAATGCATTTAAATGATTTCAAAGCAAAGGATCAGATCAGACCAAAGAGAAGCAAGAAAATGCAAATAAAAAGATCAAAAGAACAAGATTCAAGAAGAAACAAGCTTTATTCATCAAATCAAGGTACATGAACTGGCCTCCAAGGCCTTACATTGTATCTATGCCCTTCTAATTACCTAATTTCAATGGAAAACAAGAGGGGACTGAGCTCTCAAGCTTGCTAGTATGTATACCAGTATATGAATTTTGTGTATATGTGTGTAGAAAGCTATATGCAGCTATCTCAGATCTGAACCTCTCCCTTATTCATTTCATTTGATCATGTATATATAGCCATGAAGATAGGGGAGCTTAGAGTTAGGGCTTGGCCTATGCTGGCACCATCTATACCCTTAATTTGACTCAATTTGATTTTAATGGTCTTGATTTGAGCTCCAGCCTTTAGGGTGTCATTTGCAGAGCTATAATCCAATCAATGCATGCCATGCTGGCAATCCATGGGGGTGTAATAATCAAAGCCCTAGATTTTATTCATTGAAGGGTCGAGATACTGGTATATGGAGATCATGCCCTTCCTCATGCATAAGAAGAAGATTCTTCTATTTTGTCATGATATGCAGGCGCCAGAACAGGTGTACAAGAGGTTAATTGAGTGTCAAAGCCTCCCTTAACAGCTGATTTCATTTTCTGGTCTTCTGCGACTTTATTTTTTGCACGCACCCAGTTGCCAGTAGCTAATTCGGGCATATGCAGTGCATTCCCATTCAATTAAAGCATTGAAGGGTCTCACAGGATCCTCAACGACTCTTTTTTAATTGCTCAAAGAGCATTGATTCCATCCATTTCTTATTCAATTTTCAGAACCCTTGTAACTCGGGTATTTGGGTTCAAGCTATCCAGAGCCATTTCTATCAAATTGACAGTTCAAATAGCATCGCCTTGAGGTAAGAACCTTTCATGTGCTTTCAATTTCGTGAATTGAGCTTTGCTCCACCAGAATCGGTGTTCTCCATCATCGGAGAAGAAGAGAAAGAGAAGAAGGAAGAGAGGAGAGGCTGACTAGTGGAGCCCATGTGTCAGTTCCTCTCTCTCTGACTTTTCTCTTCTCTTACTTGAGCTTGGCATAGCATAGACCACGTAGGGGCTTGTGCGCGGTGCATGAAGCACCAAGCGCATCCAACTCGAAGGGGTCAGGGAGCGCTGAAGCGTTAGGGTTTGATTCAAGCTCAAGTTTGGTTGAGCTTGGAGCACGATGAACCGGATCACTGACATCTCGGTTCATGGAGCTTATTCCTTGTGCTCTGAGTCTACCCATCTCTAGGAATCAGCGAAATTTCTTTTAAGAGGCTAACAATGGGCCCAGCTTGTTAGGCTTATACTTGCATGCCAGATTGCACACAGAATGCTTAGGGTAATTGCTATGGGTACCCTGTGCCATGTGGCACCAATCAGAAATTGCCATGTCAGCATTTTCTTTGAAAATTCATAACTCTTCAACCATTTTGAGTTAGAATTTGTATAAAATATCAAAATTCATGGCTTTGCATATAGAGTATTGTCATAAATGCTAATATCCCCTTTTCCTTTCATCTTGGGAAGATTTCATGCACATTTAGCACTTTTCAAGCATTTTAAAATAGTTACCAATTCTCTATTTATTTAATTGGCAATTTTTTTAGGGTACAACAATATGTTGCAAGAAACAAAATTAAATGAATTTAATTTGAAATATTACATGAGGTTACTTCTTTCTTTCTTTGAAACTCAATGTGTAGTTGTCCATGCCAACAATTCAGCTGGAGGCATATTAATTGCATGGAAGAAGTGCTATCAGTTACTCAACTCCTGGGCAACTAAGCATTCGTGTTCAGCTTTATTAAGGCAAACTAATTCAGGTAGTATATTTGTTGTCACATCAGTTTATGGGCCATCAACAGATAGCTTGAAGTCAATGTTCATACAAGAAATTCGAAATTTGGCTTCCTTGGTGCAACATCTTTGGATTTTGGGAGGTGATTTTAATTTAGTAAAATGGTTAACTGACTGATATCTCCATATTATATCTAAATTACAGCCCTGATTTACACTGAAACTTGTGCTTTAAAGTCTATAAATGTGGACTTTTTACTTATATTTCGATAAAATGTGGTACTGCTATGCTTGTTTGGTATTTTGCAAGAAAAAGGGCAAAAAACTGGATCTGACTATTTTTCATACGGCCCGTATGACATTTTGTACGGCCCGTACAAGATCTGCCCAACTGCACAGAAGGTTCAACAACAGAGACACAAAGTCTCCAAGACAAAGCACAAGCATACGGCCCGTACGGCGCTAAATTGGAAAATCCAGCTGAAATTTAAAATCAGCTTAATTTAAGGAGGCCAAAAAGGAAGCCTTTGGAGGCGCGATCTGGGGCATTAAAGGAGATATTCCACACCAAAAAAAGGGGGACTTACCACTGTAACTTGGACAACCTTTCTTGGAGCAAAAGATAAGAGGAGGAAAAGAGGAAGAGAAGTGAAAAACACGAGTTTGCAACGGACCTTCGGATTTTTCACTGTTTTGTCATGAACTCTTTCATCTCTTGTTATTTGTGTTATCTTATAAACATGAGTAGCTAATTTACTTTGTTTCTAGGGCTAAGATGTAGTTTCTAGTTTGGTTTTGTTTGCATGCTACTTGGATTTTGTGTTGAATGCTTTGTTTTTACCTTATTGTGTAGTATTTTGATTGCTTTATTTGTGGTTGCTTGAATTGATTAGTCATCCCGTTAGATGAATGCGCACATCTAAGTGTTAGGAGCCAAGTCTGTGACATTTAATCCAACCGAATAAAGTATATGAAGTAGGGTGAAACCAAGGAGTACCCGAAAGGTGAAACTTTCCTTGAGGCGAAAGTCCTTAGATACTTTTAGTAAACCAACAAGTAACTTGGATAAATTAGGCCAAAATACGAAAGTTGAGGTTTAACGCATCTAAGAGGGAAGTATTTGAGTCCGGTAATCGGGTACTAGGCCAAAATATAAAAGTTGAGGTTAGGTATCTAGATCTGGTCGATAGAAACCCTAAACATCAGTATTAGCACAGAAAACAGTAGCTGCAGCATTAACTCGGGGCCCCTACGGGCCGTACGGGAATCCGTACGGGCCGTATGCCTCGGGGCTGAACAGAAATGAAATCTGAACCCTACAAACTCTTTTTTATCAATTGAAAACAACTTTAATTCTCTTTATTGTTTTTTTTTTAACTTGTCATAAATCATTAGAATTGTTAGAATCAAACCAAACTAATTTCTCTCATTTCTAGAATCTCAAGTAATTTTAAGATGAGTCCGGTCATTTTCTTCCGTCCCTGTGGATCGATACCTGAGCATACTCATCGATAGGATAGTACACTTGCTATCTGATTTGACAGAGTATAACAAAGGTTTAAAAGGTATAGCTTGTTATACTGAAACTTTGTAGCATATATTATGTGCGAACACTGACCGATCCAGTGACTTGAGCAGTTTTAGATTGATGTCATTGTTTAATGATTTGGTTCGGGATCTTGAACTAATTGACATCCCTTTAAAAAATAGAAGATACACATGGTGCAGTAGTAGACCACAACCATCACATTCGATACTTGACAGAATATTTGTAGCACCGGAATTATCCTTGCAGTTTGCAATGTTGTCACTAAATGCACTAGAAGTTCTTGTTTCTAATCATGCTCCTTTATTACTAAATTGTATGAATGAACCAAATCCTAGACGGCAACACAAAATGGAACTTTTTTGGCTAACCCACCCTCATGCGGTTTCTATTATTCAAAACACTTGGATTGAAGGGGATGTCAATGAGCATGCTTTGCATCATTTTGAGAAGCATAGTGCAGAGATACATACACGACTAAGAGCATGGCATTGCCAGAATTTTACAGAGATAGAAAAACAGTTGCAATTTTGCAAAAAAAAACGGTTCTATTTTTTGATCAAATTGAGGAGAGAAATCTTGCAGTATATGAAAGAAGGTTTCGGTTACAGGTAAAGGAAAAAGCCTACATGCTAGCATGCATCATAGAAGCAAGATGGCATCATAGAGCAAGATGTAAATGGCTGAAAAATACCCGTTTCTTTCATGCGGTGGCATCCGCAAGGCACAGAAGAAATAGCGTTTCTAACCTCATGCATAATGATCAATTACTGACTAACGAAGACCAAATCAGAGGTGATTTCAAGGCTCACATGGAAAGTCAACTTGGTGTTGAAAATGAAGTGATTAGATTTGACCCAAAGAAACTGTATGCTCACAATCCAAATTTATCAAAGCTGGCGGACCCATTCACAGAATTGGAGATACAATCAGCAATGAAGCAGTTGGCAAGGAATAAAGCATCGGGTCTTGACGAGCTCCCGAATGAATTCATATAGCTACACTGGTCTGTGGTGAAAGAGGAAGTTATTTCTATTGTACAAGGGTTTTATAGCCATTCAGTGAATCTTGGCAATATTAATAAGGCCAACATTATAATGATTCCGAAAAAAAAAGATACCGAAAAAAGTCGAGGATTACAGACCCATTAGTGTCATAAATTTAATTCCCAAATTGATCTCTAAATTATTGGCTAATCGGTTGAGATGTGTTTTACTAGATTTGATTTCGAGTAGCCAAACGGCCTTTATAAAAGGCTGGCAAATAACAGAAAATTTCAACTCCACGCGGGAGATACTTTACTACACCTCCACTTCTGATAAACCGGCACTGTTTATTAAATTAGACTTTGCCATAGCCTTTGATTCAGTTAATTGGTCCTATTTGAAAGATGTCATGATTGCTAGAGGTTTTCTGTCTCAATGGTTATGATGGATTGATGATATATTGCATACGGCATCTTCAAGGATTATTATGAATGAGGGCGAGACATAATATTTTATGCATAAGAAGGGATTAAGGCAAGGGGATTCGTTGTCTCCTATGCTTTATGATATTGCAGCAGATGTCCTTCAAAGAATGATTGAGGTGCTTAACACATCTGTCCAAACTTGTATATCATCAAAATTATGTAATTAAGGCACTCATAGCTCATCAGTATGCAGATGATACTGTTCTAATCGCTAATGCTGAGGTCTCCATAGTGGTTTCTTTAAAAATTATCTTGAGACTTTTTACTGAGGCATCTGGTCTTCATATTAACTATGAGAAAAGTTCTTACATACCAATTAATGTTAACCAAAGATGTGTGCCGGTCATATCGGCAGTTTTAGCATGTTCTCTGTCTAGATTCCCTATCAATTATTTGGGATTACCATTGACCATAAAGCGGCCTACAAGATCACTTTGTATGCCATTAATTGAGAAGCTTGAGTTTAAACTAGAACGCTGGAAGAGTTGATTAATTTCAAGAGGTGGTCGCTTGCAGCTAATGAATTCGGTACTCAGTTCAATTCCCGTTTATTTTATGGCTTCCATTTTGTTACCTAAATGGGTGATCAATATGATAGACAAGATACGAAGGGATTTTTTATGGGGAAAGTCAGACATGAGGAGAGGTATTTCGTTGATTAATTGGGAAGCTGTTTACCTTCCAAGAGAGAATGGTGGAATGGGCAGTGCAAACTTATTAATTAGAAACTGGTCCTTGCTTCTTCGCTGGTGGTGGAGATTATATAGAAATCTAGATTCTTTATGGTCTCAGACAATAGTTGCAATTAGATGTATCACTAAAGGATCACAAGTGCCAAGAATTTGGACTTCACAAGGATCTTTTTTTTGGAAACAATTGTTAAAAATCAGGCCTATGTTCTTATGGAGTACACACTGGCATATTGGGTCGGGCACAACCATTTCTTATTGGTTCGATTCATGGTCAACATCCATCATGGCAACAACCTCTGCACCAAGCAGATCAAATCGACTATAGTCATTGAGTAAGGCTATAGAGCAAGGAATGAATCACAACATCACTCTTTCTTCTTCAGCCCAAGATATTATTCAATGGAATTGGATGAGCAGTGGGGACTATACAGCTAAATCATTTTATGATTTGGTGACAAGCGGGGCAGAGTAAGATGTGAGTTCAGTTTTACATGGACCCTGAAAATCCCTCCAACAGTTCGTATATTTGCATTTCTTTGGTTGAAAGGAAAGTTACCGACTCACGATGTCATGGAGCGTAGAGGATTTATCTGTAATCGGGATTGTGTTCTTTGTCAGTCACATAGCCTTGAAACTGCATTACATCTCTTTTTTCAGTGTAGCTATATATGCCAGAACTTTATGGTCTACAATAGCGGTATTGCTGGGATACCGTATGGTTTGGGTGAGAGACACAATGGCAAACACGTTCTGTCATTCACTTAAAAGGTGTAACGGATGGACTCTCAGGCAGAAGTGGAGTACTTATTTTTTATCAGCCTGTTGGACCATATGGAAAGTACGAAACAGTAGTATTTTTTAAGGCAAGCTTAGGGATCCATCAGTAGCAGCAGAGAAATCTGTTGAGGAAGCAAGATTATGGATGCAGTTCTGTTAGTTTACTAATTGTACGTAGCATGTAGTATTTAGTAGAGGTTGTTTATTTGTTTATTTTTTAATCTTTAGGATCGCTGTACTCAAAACTGATAGCTTCTATCAGTGTTTCAAAAAAAAAAAAACTAAATAGAAATGTTCAATCACAATATTCAATCGAATCTCAACTCATAGAATTTCAAATGAAGCTCAACAGAGATATATTTGGCTTAAACTCATATTATCAGATCTAGTAACACACACACATGATCCACCAACTTGTCACACAGGTGGCCAAGCTAAATCCACACCTGTTAGTACCCATATAGTACCCTCAAACTAACCCTCATCTGTAGTGTTCGGGCTTATGCCATTTATTAAAGTCTGATTCATAGTCAGATAATATTTCGTATGCAATAAACTCATAATTCGTAATTTCCAACACATTAAACAAAATAGTCAATGCTCCGCAATTGACTGGATATGATATCTATCAGACGTTTCTTTATAGTCACCCAAAGTCTCTGTCACAATCAATCAATACCCCGCAATTGACTGATTCGATCAATCACCACCTAGCAAGTGATTGACCAAACACCATATGCGCATAATCGCTCAAAGTCAACGCCCAGCAATTGACTTTGATAAGTTAGTAATCATCACAAATTTATGATGACTTTCAACTGTGACAACCGCTAGGCTATGCATATGATTCACATATCACAAATTTGTGGTTCACAAATTAAATTGCTATTCGATAAGTTATAATTTGATTGGACTATGCATATGATTCACATATTTCTAATAATTCAACAAACAATTATTCAACATGACAATCGAATAACAATTTAATTCTTAAAAATATAATATCAAACAAGTCCAATAACCCCACACCTGATATCATAAAACAATAAACTTGGAAGCAATGTTATTCCGAAAAATTCCATCATGTCTGTCTCGCCCATCTCTTTCATAATTACAACAACAAGTAGCGCAATAGCTTCTATCTACTTTCAATTAAACATATTACCCATCTTCCTTTAAATATAGTTCTCTCTTTTTTCATTTTTTTTTTTTTTGGTTATCTCTTTGTTTCTCTTCCATTCTCTATATCCGTATTCTTTTCTTCTCTATTATTTTTTTTTATATTATTGAATTGAAGAGATATAGCATTTAAGGGTAGGGAGTCGGTTAGATGATACGCAAATTAATGGAGAAGAGCCGCGTGGTACAAATGCCATGGTGTTCCTTTTTATTTTCATTGTTTTGCTTACATCTTTTATAAATAAACCCTCAAATTTTCCTCATTGATAACTAATCCAAAAATTGTTTGAAAACAAGTTTATGAAACATATTTTTTTAATGATTACTTTATTATTTAAAACAATTATTATTTTACCAAACAAATACAACAATACATACATTCATTTTGTATTTTCATTTTTATATTAATATCATATATAGAGAGAGAGGGATGAGCTATGATGCATTGCAGTGTATGGAGGGATTTGTGGATTGGACCATAAATCTAAAATTCAAAATCCAATTGGGCCATCGAAACCGTTCATCTAGTTCTCCATATTAATATGTGCTTGGAAACCAAATTTTACATTTTTTTTTATTTTTTTACTATTTATTAAGTATTTTACAAAATTGTTGATCCAACGGTGACTTAACAAGACAGTAAAACCAGCAGCCACTATTGGATCAACAATTTTGTAAAATACTTAATAAATAGTAAAAAAATTCAGAAAAATGTAAAATTTGGTCTCCAAGCACATATTAATATGGAGAACAAAATGAACGGTTTGGATCGCCCATTTGAATTTTGAATTTTAGATTTATGATCCAATGCACAAATCCCTTCATGCATTGCAATGCACCATAGCCCATCTCTCTCTCTCTCTCTCTCTCTCTCTATATATATATATATATATATATATGTGAGGAGGGATCGGATTACACTACTATTTTGGTGACATGGTGTGACAATGTCCATTTTTGAAATTTTAAAATCCAAATAGTCGATCCAAACCGTTCAATATGATGAATATATTAAGAGTAACTTGGAAATCAAATTTTACATTTTTCTGAATTTTTTTACTATTTATTAAGTATTTAACAAAATCGCTATATTCATACCGTTGAATTTTTGAACCCCTCTAAATAAACCAAAAAAAAATTCAGAAAAATGTAAAATTTGATCTGTAAGCACATTTTAACATATCCATCAAGTTGAACGGTTTGGATCGACTGTTTGGAGTTTGAAAATGGACGGTGTCATTCCATGTCACCAAAAAATGGTGTCATTTGATCTCTCCTCTATATATATATATATATATATATATATTTGCGATAATGTTACAAAATCATTTAGATTCTTAATTATGGAGTCAATATCTGCTGTTAATTTTTTACACAGATCGGATGACCTTGCTTTTATTATTATTATTTTTCATTTTCTAATTTAAATAAATGATTAAATTAAATTAACTTGTCGTTATTATAGATGAATTTAAATGGAAGAAAACAAATATATATCTTTCAATCAAGTGTAGATGATGTGATATTTACCTTACCTTGTCAAATAATATTCAGTAGTTCCAAAAAATTCACATCATCCCTCTACCGGGTCGTACACGGCCACTTAATTAAATCAAATCATGATAATGTAAATATCAACATCTACTTCTTCTTTTTTTATAATTTATATAACTTGAGTTAATTCAAATTTTGAGTTTGAATTCACACCGTGGTTTAGCACGAATATTAAAGAGATCCATGCATTCTATCTCGAACTGAATTAGTTCTAATTCTGATTGGATGGTTGGATCTAATCTCAAATATGAGATCGAACTAACGCTGCAGTTCATCACAACAATATATATATAGAGAGAGAGGGGGAGGGGTTGGCTAAGATCAAAGTGGTAGTTCCTAAATTTTGGTGTTATCAATTCGTTTTTTAATTTTTAAAGTTCAAAACATCGATCCGAACTATTCAAATTGATCTCCATATTAAATTGTACTTGGAGACCAAATTTGTACATTTTTCTAAATTTTTTTACTATTTATTAAGCCACTTTGAAAATTGCTGATCCAACGGTGGCTTCTAATTTTACTGTTTTGTTAAGCCACCATTGAATCAGCGATTTTCAAAGTAGCTTAATAACTAATAAAAAAATTCAGAAAAATATAAAATTTGGTCTCCAAGCACATTTTAATATAGAGATCAACTTGAACGGTTCGGATCGACGTTTTTTCACTTTGAAAATTAAAAAACGAATTGGTAACATTAAAGTTCAAGAACTACCACTTTGATCTTAGCTAACCTCTGTGTGTGTATTAAAAAGGTTGACAAGTTCACGCACAGTTTCTAAGTACATGCTTTCAATAATATTCAATAAGTTGGTATATATTTTAAAAAGGTTGACAAGTTCTCGCACAGTTTCTAAGAACATGCTTTCAATAATATTCAATAAGTTGGTGCGTTCAGATATATAGTTACAAAAATATTTTCCAAGTACAAAATTAATATTATAAAGCAGATCGAGCGAGATCATCACACTAAATGTTTTAAAATATAATTGTTTAATATTTAAAAATTCATGTTGTTAGGCACAAGCACAAACATATCATAGGGAGACGAGATCATCACAGCAGAGTGCATGGTTGCAATCAGCAATTGGAGGCGGTTGGTACGTGTCGCAATTAATCAGAAAGTCATGCATAAATAAATTAAGTTGCGACTTCGACAAAAAAAATGGGCAATCTCAAGCTGGCTGCTTAATTAATTTCTTATTGCCATCCGTACGTACCTTGACATTGATGGCAATCTGTTTCCCTTCCCTCACCTGCCTCCAATTAATAAATCCTTATTCCTAGCAGGAGGAGCAGGTTTGATATTAATTATCTTCTTCTTCTTCTTCTTCTTCTTCTTCTTCTTCTATTTATTACTTAATTACAAATTAATTAATTAATTATATAAATGTCAATATGATAATTAATTTAATTGGTTTACACTTCACAGGAATAATTAAGGGGGCTAGAAATAGAAGGCAGGTTCGTCAAGTTCACAACGATCGATCGATGTTTATTTGGAGGAATCAACCGTCAAATCACTCGCTGCCAAGTGGACTGGCAATTAAGACTGCCGACGAGCTCTATGAGGATACTTGTACCATAAATTAATATTATATTTCACAACTTCTCTTTTGATTTTTATATATTATATTATATTATATTATTTCTATATTGATCTGATGATAATATATATAATAATAACTTTCTTTCTACAATAGTATTGTGTGTGTATATAACTTTTCAGTTAGGAATATATATATGGACGGTGTCAAAGGCGGAGCTAGCTAGTAAGAAAAAATGAGAGTTAATTCACCTTAAAAGAAATTCAAAGTTTTTGTACATTTTTTATATAATTTAGAGTAATTAAAATGCTACTTATACCATAAATTTTATATGATTGATTTTCATTCACATTTAATCTCCGTAGTCTGAAAGTTTGACTCCACCCTATATAGTGTAATATTTCTGTATATATATCCTTATTTAAAACAAAAAATAAAAACAAAAAAGTAAAAAGAAAATATTGTAGATATGTATAATACGTACGTAAGCGATTAGCTATTCTGGTTGTCTCTCTTTTTGATACAGGCAGCCGGTTAGATTAGATATAATAATAGATAGAAATAGAGAGAGAGAGAGAGAGAGAGAGAGGGGAGGAGTGTATTGTTAAATAACCACCAGTGGGCAGTGGCTGTGGCGGCTACATGCAATTACAAAATGGTAATTCAAAACAAATATTTATAATTTAAGTGATTGTGATGGTGATGGTGATGCTAACAATATATTCAGCCGGACCAACTTAATTAATTAATTATACGTACGGTTGCAGTTGTTTCAAATTAAAGATTTAGGTGCACATTTGCATTACCTCATCGTGTCATCATCATTATTGTATAATTATTTTTTGTTATATCTTTTAGGAAATTAATTAGTTGGTGATAAGGATATATATATATATATATATATATATATCCATTCTTATATTATGCACGTAGTTGTCCTGATCCGTCAACAGCTGAGATTGAAAGATAAATTTTCAAATTGAATATCAACTCTTCAATCACATAATCTATTTTCTTTTGATTAAATACATTTATTTTATGTGTGGAAGTTTAATTTTTAGTTAAAAACATGCTCGCCACACATACTGCTACATGGTTTATCACATTAAAATTGAATAAATCCTTAGCAATTCATTTTCTTATTTCTCCTTTCAATTAAATTATTTATATCCTTGCAATTAAATTATTTTCTTATTTCTCTATTTCATCTGTTTCATTTCCTTGCCATCTATAAAAACTAATTAATTTGCATATGCCACATTTTTTGTTAACTCTCAATGAAGATTTTTACAATAATCAATTGTCATTAATATGTGTAGACTAACTTATATAGAAAGTTTTTTAAATACCGAAAAATTAGCTCACATAATGAACAAAGATAGAAAAATACAATCCAATGTCTTTTATGAAATAATTAATAATACCACAATTTATCTAGAGAATAATCATTATAATGAATATAAAAAAATTAATAATAAGAATATCAGAAGGTATTATTTATGGCCCTGTTCGGCAGAAGAGTGAAGGTTACTATTTATGTGGGAAAAAAATTCACTCAGACTGGATTTTTTTTTTGCCACGTGAACCGTAAAAATCAGTTCAAAACTTTTGATTCCTATTCCCATTCATATTCCTCCAAGGCCCACTGAACAGGGCCATATGAAGTTATCTAGGGGAGAGTTTCAATATAACAAATTTAATGTGCAATTTGAGTTATAAATTTTCAAATATAAAAAAAAATGCTACAAAATGTCGTAGCATTATAGAGAATTTTTTATTTCTAGAAATTATTATTAAATAATATAAGAATACAGATTTAGCACGTAAACTTTTTTATGGCTTAGAAGGTGCTGAGTAGGTAACTCGGATTTCAATTTTGGAATTGAGTTTGTAGTCTGGGTCCAAAGTTTAAGTCCGAATCACTAATTTGACTTCAAAGTTTTAATCTGAACTACTAACTTGATTCAAAAATTTTAATTGAAACCACTAACTTAGAGCCTTCTAGACTATTGAAAATCCAACGTATTCAATCTATTTTCCTAAATTATTTAATAATAACTTTTAAAATTGAAAAATTCTCTGACAAAATTTTTGTGCTATAAAATGTTCAAAGTTTATCTTTTCATTTATATTTAAAAATTTACAACTCGAATTGCACATAAAATTTATTGTATTGGAACTCTTTTCAATATAACTTATCCTTTTTACATAAAGTGGTAATTTGTTATAAATTTATTTTACTTGTGGTATCATAATATAAGAATGGAGATTTCATAAAGACAAACTGGATTTTTTTTTTCTATTTTTGTTGACCATGTGAGTCAATTTTTCTATGCTTAGAAATATTAATGACGGATCAAATATTTAATTATTGTAAAAACCATCATTGAGGGGTCCAAAACTTGGCAGACCATGATTGGTTAGTTTTCATAAATGGTAAGAAAGTTCTGCACACCGGTGGGTAGAGGATTTGATTCCTTTATTTCACCTCTTCTCCTATAGTTTCGACAATGAAAATGAAAACAATTATATCTTTTTGTATTTTGTTTAAGGTTATTGTATTTTTGTGAATAAATGAATAACAAATTTTGTGCTGACAAAAGTAATAAATCTTTCTGATTTAGAGAGAATGAAGAACATTTAGAACTTTCATGTAGAGAAATTTCTAATATTAAAATAATTTTCATCAAGAATATATATGTAAAGAAAATTCTTATTTGAATCATTTAATTATATCTTTTTCAAATGTGTTTCTTAACATATCATCTCCTCTAAACCGTTTAATAAACTGTCTCACTTGTGGAGAAAATTAGATATTAAATAACAATGTTATTTCAAAAAGAAAACCATATTAATATGTGTTTGGAAACCAAATTTTACATTTTTTGGAATTTGTTTACTATTTATTTAGATTTATTGAAAATTCCTGTTTTTTTATGGTCCAGATTTGCCGAAAACAGGGATTTTCAATAAATCTAAAGAAATAGTAAAAAAAATTCTGAAAAATGTAAAATTTGGTCTCCAAATGCATATTAATATGGAGAACAAGATGAATGGTTCAGATCGACCGTTAGGATTTTGAAAGCTCGAAATCCGAGCCGTTGCATGGAAGGGCTCTATGTTATGCATAGCATGCTAGCATATTCCTATATATATATATATATATATTATTTGTCCCTAATTGAGCAAGCTAGGTTAGATCACAGCAACAAGTTGGTATATATTATATTAGAGTACTTCAGTTTGACCATTTAAATTCAAGAAATTAGGATGGAGAACAAATTAATTAATATCAAATAATTAATCTGACAGAATATATAGTTTACTAGCTAGTCCATGGTATCTGGTGTAAACGTAGCTAGGTAGCCGTTACCTAATAACGTTAAGTTTTGGGGAGCGCTATTCTAAGCGCAAAAATTTTATTATTGAGAGCTGAGAGAATTTTTTTCGCAATTAGACTAAATTTGTCCTTAATAAATTCTTCTTTCAATCTTTATTTTAAATTAAGTAACTACTAATAAAGGAAATATTTGAGGCTTCACAATACACATGACAGTCTTGTATATTTATGGAATTCATAAATAAGTAATGTAAATATTTTGATTTTTCCCACATGACCGTGATTATATTATAAACTAATTAAGCTTATCTTCAAGATTAATATTAGCATTAAAATACAATAAATTAGGGGTGCAAAATTGCAGACAAATCGGTTAATATCCGTCAATATTTGGATATGTATTTGAACTTTTGTTGATTCAGATATTTGGATAAGTATAATTTTTTTTTTTTTTTGCAAACTATAAGTGTAATTTGTATACAAGATACGGATACATGAGTTATGAAGATACATATATGAATACGATTTTGGTTTCGGAAGCAAATACTGATAATAATTATCTATATCTATATTTTTATTTTAAATTTTCAGATATCTATTTGTGCATATTCATTACGGATACAAATGATGATGTGTATTTTTTATCCTTTTGTTTTAGAATCGTATATGTTAGAGAGAAATATTTATTTTTGTAAGTATCTATTGCTTAAAATTTTAATTGTGTTGGCTATTTTGTCATATCTTATAATAAGATAACAAGTTTAACATTGAAGAAAATATTATTTTGTCTGTTTAATATTCGATATGTATTCATGTTTGTTTAATATTCAATTTTTATTTGTATTTATTTAGTATCCAATCTGTATTTGTATCTTTGTATTTGAAAAATAAAAACATGTGGAAATATATTTTTTATCACTATCCAATCCGCATTGAATCCATTTGCACATTACAATAAATTATATCCACAAAATAAAATTATATATTGTAATTAACAAATAGAATACTTAGAGAATTATATAATGATTATGAACTTTTAAAGATTAGTCAATGACTCTTTAATTAAAAAGTTTCCAAAATGTAACATGTTATATATTTTTCAGTATTTTAATTGTACATATTGGAACTAATCAAATTCGACCATCGTTTTTTTTATTCAAATAATTTGCCTTGGATCAAATAGAGACGAATTTGTTTACATTTTTTTTTTACTAATCTCAATGAATTACCTCATCAATTAATTACTTAGAAAGTTTTTTGGGGTTTTTCTAAATTTGAATCAATATAGATTTGTACATGTATAATTTTGTTTCTTATTCCACTCTATTAGGTAATAATTAATAACATGAATTATTTGAACAAAAAACAGCTTCATACCCTACGTAGGCATTAATTTCCCTTCCATAAGTGATAATAGGAATTAATTAGAACCATAATAAGAAAGTACTTAATAAGGGGCAAAATTGTATTAAAAGTAAAAAAATTCTCTCAGTCAAAAGTAGAATTGATGCTCTCAAAATAGCACTCCCTAAGTTTTGGCTAAATTAGAAATCTAGCATAATTATTAATTAGGTTTGCAAAATTTTACATTCCAACCGGGACCGGTTCAATCGATGCACGCAGAGCCACATCATCATATGTCACCCCAAACCCATTCTAGTCTCAAGCTATGTATAATTACTTGGGAAATCTATTTTATTCTAATATATAAAATAATAATAATAGAAGCCTGATAATTGTACCTCCAACAAAATCTCCAAGCATGTCCCCGAGTAGTTTAACAGAAAAAATTTCAAATGTTATATAACTTTCATTTTCAGCGCTAATATTCAAGCATTTAAAGCAATGTTTATAACATTTTACAATGTTACTCGCAAGCATTTAAACCTCTGTCTGCAAGCATTAAAATTCTAAATCTGTATAATTTTAACTCCTAACTACTTTTGTTTTCAAGTCAAAAACGAAAAAATTTCTTTCACCCACTTTTTTTAATTTTTTATGATCATTCTCATCCATTTTCTCAATGATCCGTGATGAATTTTGCGAATCTAAAAATATAAACATTTATTATCTGATTTTCTCTTTTAAATAAGATCCATGAAAAATAACTTTCGAGTTATATTTGTGTCGTAGTTTTTTTTACCACTTTATATCTTTGTGACTTTTAATTTTTTTTTTATTTTACTTCAAAATAATTTAAACCTCTGTTTACAAGCATATAAACCTTATATACAAGCATATAAACCTCATTAATAACACTTTAAATCTCTAGAATAAAACATATAAACCTCATGTACAAAGAATTAAAACTTCAACAATAACATTTAAAAGCATATAAACCTTAACAATAACATTGCATTTACAAAGCATATAAACCTCATTTACAAAGAATTAAAACCTCAATAATAACATTTCAAAGCATATAAACCTTAACAATAACACTGCATTCACATGGGCAGGTGCTACATGGGCCCTTTGGCGCGAGCGAAATAGGCGAACATTCGTAGGAGAGGAAGACAATGCGAATACTGGCAAATGAAGCATGCTCATAAATCAAGCTTTGGCAGGCTGTTTTATAAGCTGCTCACTCCATCTAGAGGAGGTGATTCAGAGAGAGACTTTGTGTGAGGATTTTGTATTTTATTGGCTACAGCTTATTCAAAATAGATAGATCAATGAAATTTTTGTAATAGGAAATTTGATGTGCTGAGGTGACCTTGTAAATATTACTCTTTATTTTATTTAATACAAAAATGTCGGAGGGCACCTTGCCCCTAACCTTTAAAAAAAATAATAACACTGCATTTACAAAGCATATAAATCTCATGTACAAAGAATTAAAACCTTAACAATAATATTTCAAAGCATATAAATCTTAACAATAACACTGCATTTACAAAGCTAATTTATAAAGCATATAAACCTCATGTACAAAGAATTAAAACCTCAACAATAACATTTAAAAGCATATAAACCTCAACAATAACATTGCATTTACAAAGCATATAAACCTCATGTAAAGCCTTGAAAATTTTAATGGTTGTAGACTGAGATTTAAAAACATGAAAATTTAAAATGCTAATGAGTTTTACTTTAAAAAAATGACTTTAAAATTACTCAAAAGTATTTCTTCATGGATATTTTTTGAAAGATAAAATCAAATATAAAACGTTCATATTTTTAGATTCGTAAAATTCATCACGGATCCTCGGAAAAATAAATTATAATGATTAGAGAAAAATAAAAAATAGTGGGTGAAATGAATCTTTCCCTTTTTGGCTTGAAGACAAAAGTAATTAGGAGTTAAAACTATGCAGATTTAGAATTTTAATGCCTTTCAGTCAGAGATTTACATGTTTGCGAGTAATATTGTAAAATGTTATAAACATAGCTTTAAATGTTTTGATATTCATGCTGGAAATGGAAGTTATATAACATTAGAAGTTTTTTCTGTTAAACTACTTGGGGAACGCACTCGGGTATGATGGCTCGGGATACTAGAACATTTCTCATAATCTCATAATAATTAATTAGCTTCCACAAGATGTGCAATCTTTGAGTAACTAATTAAAATGTGAGAACTCTTGTAAAGCAATATATATATATATATAGGAACATGATAGCGTGTTATGCATAGCATAGAACTCCTCCGTGCAACGGCTCGGATTTTGAGTTTTCAAAGCCCTAACGGTCGATCCGAACCGTTCATCTTGTTCTCCATATTAATATGTGTTTGGAGACCAAATTTTACATTTTTTGAAATTTTTTTACTATTTATTTAGATTTATTGAAAATCGCTGTTTTTGTTATGGTCCAGATTTGTTAAAAACAGTGATTTTCAATAAATCTAAATAAATAGTAAAAAAATTCCAAAAAATGTAAAATTTGGTCTCCAAACACATATTAATATGAAGAACAAGATGAATGGTTCGGATCGACCGTTAGGATTTTGAAAACTCAAAATCCGAGCCGTTGCACAGAAGGATTCTATGTTATGCATAGCATGCTAGCATATTCCTATATATATATATATAGGAATATGCTAGCGTGCTATGCATATATATATATATAGGAATATGCTAGCGTGCTATGCATAGCATAGAGCTCCTCCATGCAACGCCTTGGATTTTGACTTTTCAAAATCCTAACGGTCAATCCGAACCGTTCATCTTGTTCTCCATATTAATATTTGTTTGGGGACCAAATTTTACATTTTTTGGAATTTTTTTACTATTTCTTTAGATTTATTGAAAATCGCTGTTTTCAGCAAATCTGGACCATAAAAAAACAGTGATTTTCAATAAATCTAAAGAAATAGTAAAAAAGTTCCAAAAAATGTGAAATTTGGTCTCCAAATATATATTAATATGGAGAATAAGATGAACGGTTCGGATCGACCGTTAGAATTTTGAAAAGTCAAAATCCAAAGCGTTGCATGGAGGGACTCTATGCTATGCATAGCATGCTAGCATATTCCTATATATATTATATGACTGGACTTCTTTTAAAAAGATATGTACTAATTAATTTTTCAATTAATTAACGCAAAAAATAGGTAAATAAAAATAATAAATATGTGCAGGATGCAGGTCCATTTTTTACTATTTCTTTAGATTTATTGAAAATCGCTGTTTTTTTATGGTACAGATTTGCTGAAAACAGCGATTTTCAATAAATCTAAAGAAATAGCAAAAAAATTCCAAAAAATATAAAATTTGGTCTCAAAACACATATTAATATGGAGAACAAGATGAACGGTTCGGATCGACCATTAGGATTTTGAAAACTCGAAATCCAAACCGTTGCATGGAAGAGTTCTATGCTATGCATAGCACGCTAGCATATTCCTATATATATATGAGTGGGGTTAAAATGCACCCTTCTTTTTGTGCTCCTAACGTGCACCCTCTCCTCATTTCTTCATTTTTAAAGTTCATATAATTGATTTGAATCTACTAACGTGTTATACATATTAAAATGTGTTTGGAGACCAAATTTTATATTTTTTGGAAATTTTTTATTATTTTTTCAGAATTTTTTATTAAACTAAACAATAATAAAAAATTCAGCACAGTGATGATTTTCAAAAATTCTGAAAAAATAGTAAAAAATTTCCAAAAAATATAAAATTTGGTCTCCAAGCACATTTTAATATGTAGAACATGTTGGTAGATTCAAATCAACTATTTAAATTTTAAAAATGAAGAAACGAGGGGAGGATGCACGTTAGGAGCACAAAAAGGAGGGTGCATTTTAACCCCTCTCTCTCTCTCTCTCTCTCTCTCTCTCTCTCTATATATATATATATATATATATATATATAAACAGGAAATTAAGATCAACTCAACGTCGTTATGTGTTTTTCCTAGTACAAAATGCAACTCAATTTGTACCAGGTCAAGATATGACAATGCTTAATTAATTATGGGTCAAAGAGGATCACAGAAGCAAGCAAGGCTTAAGATACTATACTATACTATACTATACTATACTATACTGCAATGCTTAACTATGGGCCGTTTCGTTTCAAATTCAAGCTGCAAAATTAATTGTCGGGCCCAATAACTATCACCCAGCCCAATAACTATCACATTTTAGGTTGCCTTTATAAATAATTAAATACACTAATTAACAAGAGGAGAGAACAAAACTGCTTCTCTCTACAAGCACTAATTACTTTATGACACTGACATGACACGCTGTAAGAATGAATTAAGTCAACAAGTAAAGCGGAGGAAGCACTTCTAGAGAATTAATTCACCTATAAATAATAATAATAATATATATCATAATTAATTAATAGTATCCACCAACTATGCATGCAACATATATATATATATATATATGCAACAAGTAAACCTTCACATATCACATATAATGGAAAGCATCCGCATTAATTCCGCACTGAGAGATCGAGTAGTGGACTAATTAATTAAGACTAATGGTAGGTGCCGTGGTAGGCCCAATCTTAGCAAATTCGAGGGTCTTCTTTCCTTGAAGCCTGTTAGTCACATAGTGCCGACTGTACTCTCCATGATTGTATGTTTTGTACTTGCTGCCTTCATCCTCTGTCACTAGCTCTGACAGTGGACCTAACACCACATCGTAGCTCGGTGCGTAGAATGTCACCATTGACAACCTCTCCTTGTCTTCGTTTGTCACTGCTCTGTGCTCCACACTCTTGTATTTCCCATTTGTCATCACCTCAAGAGTGTCTCCTATGTTAATGACCAAGGCATCAGGGACCGGTTTCACTGGGACCCACATGTCATTGTTCAGCACTTGGAGTCCGACACATGCCATGTCCTGTTGCAGTACGGTTATAGCGCTGCCATCAGAGTGAGAACTCAGCCCAAGCACCGAGTCCGACCGTGCACATGGCGGGTAGTAGTTCATTCTCACAGCTTGTACCGCTTCGCCGAACATCTTGTTGAATGTGTTCGATGAAATGCCGAGAGTGCGGGCTATGTGTGTTAGTAGCTTCTGGCAAAGGATTCTTACTTTGGATGAGTACAGCTCCAAAGTTTCGCTGCGGTTCATATAAATATATGTTACCAGCTCAATCAACCGCTTTATTTTTATAAAAGTTACCTATCCTCTTCCTCTATATATATATATATATAGTAGCAGCACCTTTAATTATTGATATTATAAACGGACACCAAACCAACAAACCAAAGGTAGCTAGATATAGATACCTAAATTTCTCTGGTTTTGTGGGCCACAGCTTAGGGTTGCGTATGAAGGCGGGCTCCACACCGAGTGCCAGCATGTTGCACCAGTCGAGCTTCTGCTCTTCTGAGAAAACAAATGCGTGACCGTAACCTTGGATGGTACCAGGTGCCATTGGATATTTCTCTTTCTCTTCTAGAGGTAGCATGAAGAACTCCCTCGTTACCGCCTCCATTGCATCAAGCAAACCTTCCTCAATCCCGTGGTTCACCACCTAATATAATTAATCATTAATAAATTAAGCATAAGTTTTCAATCGATAGACAAATTAAATAATTAATAAATTAATACTTGCCTGAAAGAAGCCCCAATCCTGACAAGCAACAGTTAGTCTGACCAACTCGTCATGATGATCTCCGTCTAACTTTTCCATGTCGACGATGGGCACCTCTAAAGACGTGCAAACCCTAGATCGAACGGGTTGTTCGTCATCCTCTCGCACGTACCTCTTTGGTACCACGCTTGGCTGAACCCGTCTCAGTTCTTGAATATCGTCTACATGTCCAATCTTCACCTCACCAGGTACCACCATAATGGAATGATATGAATATATAATTAATTGGTTTAATTTGGCTTGAATTAATTATGTTGTTTGAGAATTGATCGAGGAGGAGATCTAGATAATTGGTTGAAATATATGTGTTGTTTAAGACACAGGAGAATTTATAGCATCAAATGGAGTAACATGAGCCGTTAATTTTATTGCTCCCTACACACACAAAAGGAAATAATAAATAGAAAGTAAAAACAAGAAAAAGGCTCATACAATATTTTATATATATATATATATATTTCTTCTAATTTTGAACAAATAAAGGAAGCTTGTAACGGTATAGTGGAAATGATATATGGGCCATTTCTTGAGAGAGTGGTGGGCCCCAAAAAAAAATGGTTTCTTTTGGTAGTGCCTCAGAGGCTCAGACGCAACCTCCTCTATTACTATTAGTGTTCTTTGCTTCGTAGCCCAAAAAGGCGTCCCAAACTTATTGTTAAACGGCTTATAGTAACGGCCTTTTCCCTTTTTTGAGTTAATTTTTTCTAATAATACAACAAATTAAGAGGAATAGTCAGAATGAATATCCATTGACTTGTATTCATCATTCAAAACTTGTAGAAAGAGTTAATCAGATATGTTTTGACGATCCATCACTGGAATTTTTAAAATCAAAATAAGAAATAAATTTTGTGATAGAATAATAAATGCAAGTCATGGTGCACAAAGCACCATCGATTTTTATTTTTATATATAAATGAATATCATCATGACCAGTAATATCCACGCTCCCAAAGTGGTGTCTTATTGGTATTTGGTAGTGGTGGCACTTAAAATAAAATATCCAATGCTTCTCCTCTAACCACCACACTAATTCACTTTATTTCTTTGACCCTGCCTCATATTTCTCATCACATATTTTTCTTACATAAATTTCACCTCATATTTCTCTATCGGTTATCCACCATGACTAACCAGAGAGCGTTTATTTCTTCTGCTAGAAATATCGTAAACCGCAGAATTCTGCAAAAACACTATTCACAGGAAAAAGACAAAACCCGTAAACACGAATTTTTGGTTACTCAGTTTCATCAAATGTGCAAAACTAACATACCGCGAAATTCGGTAAAACACTATTCATCAATCCCGTAAATATATTCCACAACAACTCGCAAGATTATACGTCAACTACGTATAACTTTATTTTCTCAACCAAAACACTATTTGGGAGAAACCGAGAAAGAGAGAAAATATCGATTCAATTCTGCACGAAACGATACAAGTGAATTAGTGATTTTTCTCTCTACATGCACCCCTCTATTTATAGGCTTTTAAGGAGATTCGCAAAAAACCGAAATACCCCTCAACATATGCCTATTTACAAGATATGCCATTGAATGGATAAGGATGACATGTGGATAAGATCGATGACGTGTCATCTGGATAGGATCGATGACACATCATGCGGATAAGCACGAATCTGAAAAGACCCGAATGCCCTCGGCCCAAACACAAATAATGTTTGTATAATTATTCTTAACAATTATGTATATTTTTCTTGCGGTTGGTGTTTTGGTAATTTATACAACGTGTCATGCACATTTATAAATTAACCGGTTAACTTTTATACAACGTGTCACACACGTTTATAAATTAACCAATATTTTTGCTTGTTATTTTACATAACATTTATAATTTAATTATAACACGTATAATTAATTATAACCATCTTATTATTGATCATAACCAATTTATAATCAATCACAATAAGATTCTCTGATTAACTCATATATGGTGTGACCCAATAGGATCTGTGTTATGTTGGTAAATAGAGTTAAAACTGTTTTAGCTTCTATAATCATGGGTGGCGTCTGGCAACACATCATGACCATCCAATTACACAGATGATGTTGTACAGTACAATATCACGATTTAATAAACAATTTACTTGTGTCTGTTCTTCTGTCTCATGGCTATCAGATTAGTTTCAAGATAGATGTGTGTCATTCTTGTAAATTTAATATTTTCTTGATCTTGAGCAGATTATCAAATATGATTACTCTTGTAATCATACCGCAGGCTGATAACCTTACTCTATCAAGGGGCCCAGTGATGCTATAGCTCGTATAAAATACAAGGGACAAATAGTATTCTTGGTAGACTATCACTTCCTCAGCTAAGCTATATATATGGGAATGCTACCGTTATGACTGTTTTTTACGGACAGCGGTGGATAACAATCACACATACATATTTCTCAGTGGGAACGATAAATACCTCATACTGTAGAACGTGACACTGAATGAAAACATAAATGACACGAACACAATTCTATTTAATGTTTCATTCGGGGTCTGTCAAATACCATGTTCCTAGAACATGTATCTATGTGATTAAAATGATATCTCGTGTCAGGTGGTTTGTAAAACTTAACCATCTTTTAATCCACATACTAACCTTATAGCGGCAATTAGTGTTCCTGCTAATTACCTTGGTCAGTGACCTTTTAAGATTAAGAATATATATCATCTATATTATGGAGTTTCGCAATTTCAGTCATGAACTCGAAATGATCCATAAATGCAATAATACTCAAGGCAACAAAATGATATTAATCATCCAATTCATGAACAAAGCTTTATGATAAATTATCGTATTATTGACTTCTAGATTATTACAAACTAACAGGTACACTAAACAGTAAAATAAGAACTTTAGATCTCAATTATTCTGTCAAACATACATGATT
This sequence comes from Carex pumila, assembly GCA_033356055.1. Lineage (NCBI taxonomy): Eukaryota > Viridiplantae > Streptophyta > Magnoliopsida > Poales > Cyperaceae > Carex > Carex pumila. The sequence goes on along the minus strand of JARJHM010000403.1, from coordinate 178,391 downwards.
AAGTTGGATTAAGATTGAACAAGCTTACTGTTATGCTAGACTAAATTAGCCCAAAGTAATCTACCTCTACAGGTAATTTAATTTTATTTGATTGTGAGGCCTAACTTTTCATTTATTCTTTTCAATCACTTTTAAGAAATATAAAATAAGCAATTAATTGTGTTTTCATTTAATCGAACTTATAACTTTAGTCAATTATAGAATCAACAAAAAAAAAATGATATGATTTTCTAAATTAACAAAATATGCAATCTTGAAAATAATTAAATAAATATTTTATGAAAATGTAGTAATATTATAACAAATAAATTAACTTTTTGAGTTAGCGTTAATAGTCCATTTTACATAAATGCAATTTTTGTTATCCTAGCGCGAAAATTCAAATTTGGTAGATAAGACGGAGTCACAACAATTGGATGAAAAATGCTGCAACTTATTTGGTAGTATAAATTATTCTTTTGTATAATGTGCTGGAAAATTAAGAGAGCATATTTGAAATAAGATCATTAATTAGTTTGATGTCTTTGTTTTGTTGTTTGTTTTATTCTTACAGAAATTGAAAAAAGTTGACTGAAGCAATTACTTGATTACGTACACGTAGGTCCTAAAGGCAGGCAGGCAGGCAGGATCCATGTTCCAACTTTCAAAATTATTAACAAAATTTTTCTCTCCCATTTACTTTTGAAGTATTAAAATAATCTTCTTCATATTATTTAAATTTTAATTAATAACTAACAACAGAAATAAAAATGACTTGGAGTTGGAGTTGGAGTTGGAGGAGATCTCCTCCGTCTCCGTCTCCGTCTGCTTTTTCAATTTTGCATGAATTAAGTTCAATTGAGCAAGGTATAGACAGTTGTGTTGGTACGTATCCATTAGGTCAAAACTATTTACTGCACTGATACTCACTTCCACAAAAATTTTCTTAAATAATGCTATATATGTACATACTTTATTGACACCGGCGTATATCAATAGTTCAAATTTTAATTAATAACTAAATTTCCAATTTTCTCATATTTCTTCATTATTGGTGTTTTTATGGATATAGCGTATTATATAGAACCGCAGAATTAAAGTACTTGGATGTTACTACTTATTATTAAAAACAATACTAGGTGTCCTTAATTAACCTCGCTAAATTTTTGGTGAATATAACTTTAAAATCTATTAAAATAATTTTAAATTATGAATTCAAACAAATTTATTTCACGAATAATCTGTCTATATGTTAAATTTATAAATTTTTGAATTAATTTAGTATAAATTTAATTTCTGTCTATATGTAAAAAAAAGATTTATAAGTTAATTTTAATACATTCATTTTTAATTGGTATTTTACCACTTGATTTTATGGTAAATTTTTTTTTAAATTATAAATTTAATATGTAAAAACACATCATTTGTTAATTGTGATGTAAATCCGCTTTAACGAGTTTAATTCATCATTTGAAGTCAATCTGATCAGTTTTGGTATTAAGCTCACTTACGAACTTGAGTGAGTTTAAGATACAACTTTTCTATATTTTGGCTTTAACTACTATTTTTTTTTTTGCGCGGATGATCAAATCACTAAACTATGAGTTAAAAGATGAGTATAAATCTAATGTAATTGTAGCCGATTTTTTTATATATATTCAAAAAATAAATAAAATTTTAAAAAATAACCAACTTTTTTTATAGAAACAACTTTTTATTAATTAAATGTAATAGATGGATCACAATATTTTCTTGATTACCTAGAAGTGACTTTTGAACCAGGATTAATAACTCAGAATTTAAACATTTTTATTTTTTTTTCTAATAGCACATAAAGAAATATATTAATTTTTCTTACAGCAGTGAAAAATCTAATCTGAAAAATATTAATCCGAGTTATTTGTTGCAGTCTTTCTAATAAATCAAATTATATTGTATTCCACATATTTTCAAAGAAATATATTCAACATTTCTAATATTTTAATACAAAAAATATAAAAAAATTGTTTTAAAAAAATGCACAAATTCAGTTAACCAATAACCGGACTCAAATCAAATTTTCGGTTAATGATTAACTGGACTATTTCAACAGGTCTGGGAAACGGTTAACCGGAAATTTGATTTGAGTCATGTTACTGGTTAACCGGTTTTGGTAGTTTTGCAATTTTAATAGCTAGTTGGTTATTTTTTTTAATTTTATTTATTTTTTGAATATATATAAAAAAAATCGGTAATTGTAGCGTTTGGGTTTGGAAAAGAAATGCAAAAAAATATATATTGAAAGGAAAACAGAGACCTGGGTTTGAACTGTTACAGAATATATTACAAAATATTCTATAGAACTAGAGGTTGCACAATATTTCAAAAATTACAGTAAACTATATAATATTACAAAAAAAAAAAATTTAAAAGTATATAAAACTTACAAAAAATTCGACCTCCGTAATTATATTTTACAAATTGATTGCTCAAATATTATTACAAAAATTCACTTCCCGTAGCAATAGATGCATCGAATTTCAAAGCAAACTATTTAACTATTGTTGTTAATTATTGATTTAAGTTGGGTAATATCGAGCAGCCCTCGCTGTGACAGGGAAGGGAAAATTGGAGCTCACAAGAACTTTTGATAATCATTTTTAAAAAGGAGTATTTATTATATAATTTTGAAAAAATTACATTATATTAAATTTTCCGTCCAGCAATCTCATTAAATCAAGCAATATGTTTTTAATAACACAGTTGAATCAAAATTAAACAATAATGAGAAAATAGCTATTGTGAGTTGAAGGTTGTCACCATAGCGTACACATTGCTCTCCTGCAAATTTCATACATTAAAAATGGTTGAATGTATAGTACATACAGTCTGATTCGAACCGCTCAGCATTGTCTGTATCTATTCTGTATATCTTATCAAAATATAGTTGGAAATTGTATGCTCAACCATCCATCATAATATAACAACTTGTGTGCTGCCTACAGGATATTTACCTTGTTAAATGTTCATGGCCTCGTGGAGATGCTATCTGATTTTAAAATAAACAAACCAAAAATAAATATATATATATATATATAGAAGAGAGGCGAACAAGTTCCCATTCATTCAGAACAACATCTTTTAGCCACAAAAAAATCAAATAGTCTGAGCCTCACACAACCAAACAGAACAAAATTCTTCATAAGCATCTAAAATTAAGTAACCATATAAAAATTGAATCTAAGACCTAGGCTTCTCTTTCTTCTCCTTGAACAGAGCCAAGAGAGAGACCCCAGAAACCTTCACCACCTTGAATCTCACACCGGGAATATCTCCGACCGCATGTCCCTTCCTACCAAATCCAGCAATCAACACCTCATCCTGATATCAACAACAACAACAACAACAAAAACATTCAACATATACAAACATAAAACACAACTTGTAAACTTCTAAAAAGAAACACGATGAGAGAAAAGCTCCTTACATTTTCCTCGATGTAGTTCAAGCAACCGTCGTTCGGCACAAAGGCAGCAATCTTCTTCCCGTTCTTAACCAATTGCACACGAGCACACTTACGGATAGCAGAGTTCGGCTGCTTGGCCTCAATACCACTGCATGCATTATTAATCCACACTTGTATAAGGGTTCATGTCATAACAAGGCAATTACATTACAGAACTAAAACATAATGCATTAACCCCCTCCCCCTCCAAGAAAATTAAAAAACTAACAAACAGTACTAATGAAAACTATACCAGTAACAAAGGTTCCAACAAAACACCGTACCAGTATGAATAGCTGGTACACCAAGTCAAACCATCATCATACAGGTAATTAAAGCTACAAGTTATACATCACCGGTCATGTCAGTGCACAATTTTCATCTTTCCATTGGGCCATTATATATTATATAGGTAAAGCACATACATCTTTTCAAGGACGATGCCTTTGGCATGGGAAGAACCGGCAAAGGGCTTCTTCCACTCGTTTCCAAGATGGCTCTTCTTGTAGGCCTTGTCAGCCCACCTCTCCTCTCTTCTGTGCTTCTTCAGCTTACGCCCCGCTCCCATTCCACGTGTTTTCCTGTTAATTATCAACACACCGACATTTATAATTCAATAAACCATCAGATATTGATCAATCAGCATCATCATCATCAAGGTTAATTTCAAAATCAGACACACTTGCCATTTAGTTCTCACCATAATTTATTTCTAAGAGGGCCCAGAACTAATTTTTCTATTTTGGTTTAAGAGAACCTCCACATAAACAAATTGATGCCTGAGATGCATGCTCAGTATTATCAATAGTCCTATCTGGTATCCTAATACAGATTTGATTATTAGTACGAGGATATGGTTCAGTTATAAAATATATATATATATATATATAACCGTTGATTATAGAGTTACTTAAATAAAATCGTAAAAAATGAATGTATGCCTCTTAGATAAAATCCTTGAAACGGAAATCCAAAGATTAGTAAACCAAGTAGCAACATGGTTATGTCGCTTATGAAATATGTTGTGTGCTAACGAATCCAATGTCATGGCTAGCACAGGACCGTCCATAAGCTTCATCTCTCAAACAAACAAACAAACAAACAAAAAGCTATCTCAACATTAACTAAAGAATGTTAACTAACGTACCCCATTTTGGATTGGTGAAAGGATCGAAGTGCTCTGTCTGGATCGAAGAGGAGAGACGAATCGCGCCGGCTGAGAGAGAGATGAAGAGAGAGAACGACAGAGCGAAGGAAATTGATATCTTTATACGATGGCGGCGAGAGCTAGGGTTTGGGTTTTGTGTCTAAAGGCAGGCCTGTGATCGCACCGTTGGTGTTATTACGGACGGTGCTGATCGACTAAAGGTTCAAGGTCGTCGGGTCAGGGTCGCGATCTGAGATTCATTAAATATTTCCCCAAGTGTTCGAACGAATAAGATAATTCTGTCTGGTGGGCCCTCGTTAGTAATTTACAGATGAGTTGCCCCATCGAGTGTGTGCATTGCTGCTCCCGACGTAAGTGACGCACGAAATATTACAGAGATTTGTAATGTATAATCAATCACGGGTTTGGTCGTCTCAATTTGAGATATGGGCTGATTTCTGGCCCAAAATTCTAAATTGAGCGAGCCTTTTCCTGTAAGCTATTTCCGATAGCACTCTCACTTAATATATATATTACAAATTACAATGCGACTCTAACCGTAAATGGTAACTTTTCTATGACCAAAACAAAAATTATAATTGATGTTCGAAAACATTAACCCCGGTGGATACAAACGAAAAATTCAAACCGTTCAAATCAACCTACTTCATTAGTTGTGTATTTACATGCAAAATTTATAATATTTTCAGTTTATTTAGCATCAGTCTATATAACACTAACTCTAAAACCTATTAAATCGACTTCAAACGAAAAATTCAAACCGACCTACTTCATTAGTTGTACATTTACATGCAAAATTTATAATATTTTCAGTTTAGTTAGTATCAAGTCAACCAATCAAGTGTGAGAGTTTGTAAACTAATTTTAATGTATTCATTTTTCAATATTTTTTACCACTAGATTTGATACTTAAATAACTCGAAAATATATAAAATTGGCATGTAAACACATCACTCGTATAGTAAACTAGTTTGAATGGTTTTAATTTATCGTTTGAAATCTATCCGATAAATTTTGAAGTTGGTGTCATATGACACCAATGTCATACTAGCTATACTCTATATTGAAGCAACATGATTGTTTAGTTTTTTACATAATTCATAAGTACCGAATAGTTTATTCCGTACATAAAAAAAACATACTCAATAATCTATTGGATACATCCCTATATCATAATTTTTCTACAATATTATGTGAAGGTTTGATGAGTCAAAATCAGAGCTAATAATATTTATAATCCTAATTGTCTACTCTACTTATTTATTTGCAAACGCACCAATCAATTTGTATAGTATAGATCAGGGTGTCAATCTACAGGGATGGTGTATTAAGAGATCTAATCGCAAATCAAGTCTAGGTTATCAATTCTTTCAGATTGGTTTGATTGTTTGTTTGATTGATTGGTTGGTTGGTTGGTTGTTTGTTTAGTTGTAATGTTCAATTACAACAGTGCAATAGTAATTGATTAGTGTTTAGAAGATAGGGCTTCTAGGGATTTTGACATTATATCGTTCAAACTCGTTTAATATAGATTATGGTTAACTTAGCAATCGCACACAGTTCTGTCATCATCCGCATGCTACTGCACAGACCTATCAAGTAAAATTACTCAATCCCATGCAGTTTTATCACCATCCGTATGCTACTACATAAATCATACACGGCTAGTTTCCACTCCAGACAGAATCGCATACGGTTTGGCCAGAAACACACACGCTCTGTTCTGGTATCAAATGCAATCTGAAAGTTGCTAATCCTGTTCTAGTGTTAGTCACTGTTATGTTGTAACACTCTTATTGAGTAGGACTAGTAAGGAAATGATACCTTAACCTAAACCTGAACAATCACATAAAGATCAATGATAAGTCTCAATTATTATGACTATAAAAGTTCAAGTTCACAATTACATTTTTCCTATATGCCTTTCATAATAATAACAATTAAGATTACTCCACTATCAGTTTATAGAGTGGGACATTCCACTAATCTGTATCTTTATAGGTTTCTAACTGAAGTTCGGAACACAAGAGGTCAATAATTACGTCTATTCTACTTGAATCTAAGATAAATGTATATACCTACTGATCAACCTTACACACATACCATGAAGTGTACATCTTCATGTGTTTCAAGGTTAGAACACACCGAGTCAAGTAGTGATACAAAGAGTAAATCTCAAAAAGAATTCAGATCATAAACAAATAACAAATATAAATAAACCTTAGGTTAAACTCATAAAAATTCAATATTACATGCCTTCACCCTAGAAAATGGTTGTTTTTTCTGCTCATGATGAGTTCAATAACAAAAGAGACAAAAGACATGAAGAAAGAAAACAATAGAGAGAGATGGAAAGAAAACACATATGATGTCTTTTCTCTCATACACATCACCTTCAGATCTTGGCCCTTCATTCTCTTCTAATGGAGACTTTGTTATTTTACTATTCTATCCTTGCATAGCCTCCATAAGAGAAAACTCTAGTTCTAACCTAATATTTCATGCTCTTTAGTATGTAATGATGAATGATAGTCTAGAGATATGTTCTCCCTTCGTCCAGATGCATACATGGGTCTTGGTTTGCAAGTTAGAGCTGTAACTGCTGTTTTGACAGTTTCTGGCAGTTGTCTGTGTGGATGCTTGAGTCACATGTTGTTCATGGGTAAACCGCACGGATGGCATAACTTTCTGTGTGGCAACTCTCTGGGTCGTATGCGGATGAGGGCATCTGCACGCTTGAGATTAAGTATCTGAATTGCTTCATTGTATGCCTATTTTAGCATGAATATAATTGAAAATATGCAATTCTTCAAAATCAAGTAAAATAACAAAAAAATAATATGATTATATAGAAAATGAATATTTGTAATTCAATAAATGACAATATTTTGGATCAAGTGATGTGGAAAATCACTACTTATTTTATCCCTATCACACCCCCAAGCTTAAACCCTTGTTCGCGTCGAACAAATAATATGAGAATTTTGATCGTCCTCGAATAAAATACGAAGATTTTACAAATGTAATAGATTTGATTATCCCCAAGTAAGTCTAAACAATTTGTTCCCGTGTCATATACTCCTTGGTTCGAACTTTTAAATATTACCTTATATAAAACTACAAGACTTGTTAAATTAGTTCGGATTTGAATTTACAATGAAATTGTTTACTCAAACTCTAATTTTTAAATAACTATAATTTGTTGTATTTGTTTATTTTAGCACGAATAAATTTATGCACGTGTAAATTATACGAAATTGGAGTTTATTTATCAGATCAGGTATTGTTAATTGACGATGAGAAACTGAAACCTAATTAGCTGATTTGAAATTTGTAAATGCATCCGATTATTCAAGCATAATGTTTGATACAAATAAGCACGTACACATGAATTTTGTGATATTAACCTGTATTATAATTAATACTGATGATCATTAAGATCATGAATAAATTATTCTTAAAAGACGTTTAGTTTGCGCTATAAATTATTAAATTATGTTGTAGAGTTGAATATTAAAATTACATAAAATATATTATTAAAATTATCGGCCTAAATCGTAATTGATAGTTTTATACCAAGCTCGAATAAATCGGCTATTACAAATATCTTTATACCAAGCTTGGCCTAAATCGTAATTGATATGTTTTTTTGTTCACACAAAGTGTGTGAATGTCTGTCTATGTCTACAGGTCAATGGTTACATTCCGTAAAATGAAATTCACAAAGAATTGTCCGGACACACATAATGATATTTTTTTTAATTTATTTATTTATGTATGTATGTAATTTAGACTAAAATATGGTGATATTGAAAAATTGATTTTTATTTTTCAAAAAAATAATTATACATATAATTGTCTCATTATAAAATTGATGCTTATTCCATATTCCTCTTTTATTTTATGAACTATTCCCCTATTCCAATGATTTGCCGAACGGTGCCAATTAAATATGAGTCCATCAATTAATCAAGTACAAATAGAACTATCAACTATGCACGATGTGATGTATCTTTGAGGGAATAGGAAATTAGGAATAGGAGGAGCACAAAAGAAAGAAAGAAAGAAAGAAAGAAAGAAAGAAAGAAACCTTTGGAAATAAGTAAATAAACTAGGCATTCATTCATTCATTCATTTCTTTGTTGTCGTTCTTCCGAGTCCCTCGTCTCTCTCTTGTTGGCTGCTGCCATGGCCAAGTAATACACACACTGTTACTGTTACTGTTACTGTTACCGTTACCGTACAGTACTGCCTCCTGCTCCAACAAAACCACCACCGAACCCAGGAGATTCCTCAACGTCGTCTCCCCAGGAGAAATGGTGCTCGATCTCAACGTCGCCTCCCCAGGAGAATCCTCCTCCTGCGGCGCCGGTGGGGTTGACTCGGGATCCGCAAGCTCCACCTCCTCCGTACTCATCGTTGCTGACGTGCCAGTCTCGCCTGAGATCGTTACCAGACAGCTCTTCCCCGTCGAGGGTCCCTCTTCCGCCACGTCAGCCACCTCCTCCACGCCTGCGCCTCCCCCTGTTCTCTGGCCCGATCTGACAGCCCCTCCTCCCCCTCCTCCTCCTCCTCCTCCGCAGCAGCAACAGCAGCAGCAGCAGCAGAGGCAGATTAAGAAGAGCCGGCGGGGTCCACGCTCCAGAAGCTCGCAATACCGAGGCGTCACTTTCTATCGGAGAACCGGTAGATGGGAATCTCATATATGGTTAGAATCTCAACGTAGCTTCAATTTCCAAATTTAACCTACTAATAATAACAAGTGGGAACAAAAGTTATTTGCTATTTTGGGGATTTCAAATTTGTTTAGCAACTCTCTCTCAATTCAAATTTATATTGCCTACTCTTTCACTCTTTTCTCACGCTGCACTTATTTTAATTTCAATTATATCGTTTTCTTCTTAATTTTGAAATCTCTGTTTCTTCTTATACGGGAATTGAAAAAATAAAATAAAATATTCTAGATTTTTGTTGTTGTGTTATTACGAGTTTAAGTGTACCCACCTGCTGCCTCTTATCTCTTCACACTCTTTAATCTTTTATATTTGTTCCATTCATACATTGAAATCACCTACCTTTTAAGATTTTAATTAGTTTTTTCTTCTTCTTTTTTCAAATCCTGGTTCAGGGATTGTGGAAAGCAGGTCTATTTGGGTAAGTTACCTCTTCTCTTGGTTTCATTCTTTATATATGTTTTTAAAGGTTCTTGAACTTATCCTATTTCAAATGTGATTTTTTTTTTCTTTTTTTCTTTTTATCAATTTCAATATTTCAGGGGGATTTGATACTGCTCACGCCGCTGCTAGGTTAGATTATTTTTAAACCATATAAACTTTTCAATTCCATACACAATTTTCCTCTTTATATTTCATCAATTATCTCCAGAGTCTCAAATTAATTTTGCTATTTTGCTTCGTAGGGCATATGATCGGGCAGCAATTAAATTTCGAGGGCTAGATGCTGACATCAATTTCAACCTCAGTGACTATGACGAGGATCTGAAGCAGGTCACGGTAGTTTTTATTTTTATTTTGTTTTTTTTTCCTCCCAAAGTTCAAGTATAATTTATGCATTTGCATATAACCCCCAACAATTGTCGGAATTTTCAGCACAGAAAGTTTTTTCATGTTATAACCTTGGAAAACATTCTAAATCAGTGCGGTGTATCATTTCCTCAATTTAGCCTTCAGAAGTAGGGTTGCAAATGTGAGTTGGATGTGATTTTGCAAGAAGTTGCTAGTAAAACAGGTATAATTTGCAGGAACAATTGATTTTTTTTAATGTTAATAATATTTATGCTTTCTTTTGTCCACTTCTTAATTAAACATCAGATGAGAAATCTGACAAAGGAGGAGTTTGTGCACATACTGCGGAGGCAAAGCACAGGGTTTGCAAGAGGCAGCTCAAAGTACCGAGGTGTCACACTTCACAAGTGCGGCAGATGGGAGGCTCGCATGGGCCAATTACTTGGCAAAAAGTACCTTTTGTTCACTTCTTTACTTTCATATTTTCAATCTTCAGTTCTATGTTGGGGGCTCGCATACAGCTGCCCACAAGAAACCTAGAAAAAGTTAACTTGCTTGAGCACATCAAATGATATACCATTGTACTCTATTGATTAGTTATTGCAGTTGTCTTGGTAAAAGGAATTTTAGGAAGGGATAAATTGGCAATGCTTAAATCAGTTGGAATTTTTCTTTTTTCCATTCGCAATAGTGTGAATAATATAATATACCTACTTTATATTTTATAATTAATCAATCATATATGCACTTGTTATCACAATTGCCATTGTTACTGAACACTTAAACTAGATTCACCATTGATAATGCTGGGCATGACACGCCATAATTGATGCTATAGAGTAGTCATATAATGGTGTACTTGCTGACTTATGCTAGATAATTACAATTTAATTTCTCTTTATTGTATAAATAGAAAATAATTTTGGGTGAGTTTTGTCAACATTAATAAGCATTATTATGATACAGTAGTATCCTGACAAGAGACCATCTTTGTTTGTAGGTATATCTATCTCGGTTTGTTTGACAGCGAAATTGAAGCTGCAAGGTTCATATAATTTTCATAAATAAATATTAACCAAATTCCAGTTACTGTTTATGTATTTATTCTTCATTATTCCTTTTACCCTTTAAACAGAGCATATGACAAGGCTGCTATCAGGTTTAATGGGAGGGAAGCTGTCACGAATTTCGAATCAAACTCCTATGAAGGAGACACTCTCCCTGAACAAGAACCTGAAGGTTCAATCTTGCATTTTTATTATGTTTTCCCTTGATAGTTATAAGTTTTCAAATAATATTTTTTTTTCCTGGTTCGTCTTTCAGCAGTTGTAGGTGACATGCTTGATCTGAATCTTAGAATCTCTCAACCTACTATGCCAAGTCCCAAAAGAGATCACAATTTCATGGGTTTGCAATTAGCTTGTAACTCTCTGGAAACTTCAAATATGAGACCTCAGGTAACAAAACAGTTAACTCTCTGAATTGTGTTCAATAATTTACAGTGTACGTGTTATGCTTTAAAGACTCAAGTGGACTTGTGATGTGCCAGAAAGATTTAAAAAGGACACTAATTTGATTTCAATTTGTACACTTGTGCTTGTCTACTGAACTAAACACTCACCGGCCCACCTCTATTACTGTTGGTTGAGTGATTGAATAGAAATAGCTCATGAACATAAACATTCATTTATATATATACTAAATCCCTTCCTTTCGTCAGACATGAGACCGTGAGTAACATGTACATGTTGTAAGTAATTGACTGCACTGGTGATTAGAGATCCTTTTTTATTCCTTTCACGTTTTCTATTTGTAATTTTTTTTTCATAGGTTGCAAATGCATCATTCTGTCAGGTTTCTCATGCTCAAGACCTTGTAATGGCACATCAGAGCCCTCATTTCTGGAATATTCCAAATTCTGGCTTCTTTCCAAATCTCAAGGTATTGTCTTAATTTTATTTTCTTGGTTGGATTCATTTTATTTTATAGTCTAATTTATCAACTTTTAGCTTCAGCTCAGCAACTTTTACATTTTACAGAAGTTCATTTAAAATATACAGTGACCCGTAGTGGTCTCACAGTGCCCATTCTTGTATTGCATATGGTAAAATGTCCGGTGACATTTCAAAAGGCCCTATCTATTTGTCCTTCTTGTGCTATAGTTCATTCAAATGATTTCTACTATATTTTATTGTTTTGTGTCAGAAGGCTATTCAAATGGTTTCAAGTATATTTTATTGAATTGTGTCAGAAAGCTAGTCTCTTTAAGATTAGACTAATTTCTTTTTTTCTGGTTGTGATTGCATAAACCTATTTGTTTTCAGAAGTCTTGTCAATAGTTAACATGCAACTAAAGATGACCTATTTGTTTTCAGAAGTCTTGTCAATAGTTCACATGCAACTAAAGATGAGTATTTCTGTTTAAATGCTCTGCTCAGTTCATCCTTATATTATTTGGAACATCACTGGCCATTTTAGAAAAATAAAGAAAGGAAAAGTGCAATTAAAGCCTCATTTGCTTACTCGTACCAATTCCAGTATTTATTTATGATCATATTATTCTATCATCATCATCATCATCATGGTCATTATTATTGTCATCCGTGCAGGAAAGAGGGACAGAGAAGAGAGGAGAGCTGGTTCCGCATGCAGCGGTCCCCGGCTGGGCATGGCAAATGCAACACTGCGTGCAGTTGCCCTTTCCCTCTTCTGCAGCATCATCAGGATTCTCTCCCGTCGCCGCGCCTTTTCTGCCACTCCGGCCGACGCCGCCGCCCGGGCTCCACCACTCTGTTCATTTCCCCTCACCTCCCACCAACAACTTCCTTCCCTAGTTTGAAAGAAACTCAAAACCACTTATCACAACACTTGTGTTGTTTGTCATGTCATGATTGGCATTGTCTATTGCAAGTGCCTCCAGCAAGTCGTACTTGTTGTTTCATCTACTTGCTGTTGTTAAGGTTACTTCCTATTGTTAAGGTAAAGATAGCTTCGTTGTCCTTTTTTAATCTAATCAATTGAGGCTGAATTCTCTCTATTCCTTGCATAAATTGAATAAATGAAGATGCTGACATATTTAACTGACTGTGACTGGATATCTAGCATGAATATTAGTTGCATCTCTTATAACACGGTTCTAGGTTGAAACTTGAAGATATCAATACCATGTGTGTAATCTGTTGGTTGAGCTAGCTTTGTGTGACATCTGCATGATTTTTATCATGTAAGAAGTTTAGGAAGATGGACTGTGCTTTGTTTTGACACCAAAATCACCGGTGGATAAGCAGTGAAAGGGGAGGAGGAAGGAAAAATGTAATTATTAATTAAGAAGACAAAAGTTTGATAAGCAGTGAAATGAAAGCTGGAAAGGTGTTTAGATAAATATTATAGCAGCAAATGGTTACTGTGGAGATGGCAGTGCATGGTGGCGTCGTGGAAGATAGAGAGAAAAGGGCCAATTCCCTCTGTTCCCTCTCTACGCAATGCAATGCAATGCAAGCTAGCCTTAATTAAATGCTCCTTGTTCTCGTCTTTACTAAAAAGTTTTCAAGAGTACCTTCTCTCTCAGGGGTCAGGGCACTGCCTCTGGTCCTACCACCCCATTCACTGCCTTGTCTCTGTCATTCACCAGTCTCTCTCTCTCTCTCTCTCTCTCTAGTCTCTTCTTAAATATAAGTGGGCACCGAGGTGAAATGGGACAAGTGGCCTTATGCTCTATAGTGAGTGCTTTTTTTCCTTGTTTCCTCTGATTGCTTTGCATTATTTAATACTTGGGACTTGCCTTGGGAATACTTTACTCCTCTTTTCACCTGCCTAATGCCTTTGCCTAGTTGCCCTTTTTTTTCTTTTGTTTACTTACATAGTTACATTTGATTTGAGTTGAGACTTGAGGAATACCAAAGACTCAACAAAGTAACGAATGAATGATATTCCGAATCCCACCAGACTCAGGACACAGACTACAGAGACACTCACTCCACCAAGTGTGAAAGTGTACAAAGATGGGCTTTAAATGAATTTATTTATTTATTTATTGTATCAACTTGGAACCGAGACCAGAACCAGGTTGACACTTGCAACTTGCAAGCCCAATGGGAGGGCGCCTATGACCTATCTTTCTCATATTATCTTATCTTGTTTATCGTCTCTTTCACTTTCCTCTTTCCGTTCTAGGTCAATGGACAACTGACACGTGCCCCTTCCTTTCTTCTCCATTACTTCTCTACTCCTCTTATTGGCCTATAAAACTTTAACAAATTATGGATTTATTAAAAACGGAGGATAATTCAAGAATTACATATCTTGATAATTTTCATAATATATTTTTAAATTAATTCAAATACCCGGTTAAAAGATATAAAAAATATATATTGTAGGTTTGTTGTTACATATATAGATAAGAGTACCAATCATGTCTGCTCAATTTAATTATCGTTTGATGGTATACCAAGAGCAGTTAAATTTGAATCATAAAAAAAAAAAAATCATATAAACGGTGAAACATGTTCCAAATTCATTATTTTTTAAAGTTGTAACATAAATTTGACTTCATCATCAACCTAATCGATGTTCCACTATAAACTTGACTTCATCATCGACCTAAAATATCCTAGAACATCAATCTTGACCCATTTGTATGAGGGAAAAAACTTGATTTTATCATCGACCTATTTGAACTGTAAACACAAGAACCTAATTTGCAACTATTGTAAGAACAAAGGACACATCAAGGTTCACTGTTTCAAGTTCAAGAATAAACAAAAGACAAACGATAACAATATTTCTTCAGGCAATGCTAATTTAGTTGAAATTCAAGATAATTATGTGCTTTAAGGTTTATTTTGAGGTTTTATTTTAGGGTGAGATTTCAAGTCAATGAGAGGATTGTTTTGTATACCTCTCATTTCACCATCTATTTTCATTAGGTTTGATTTAGCATGATGTCAAGGATAAACAATCATGTTGGGCATGCTATGTTGAGAAAGTTCTTATTTTTTAAGGTTAGTGGCATAATGCCTACTAACAATTTGATTGATAAAAAAAACTATTTACAATGAGTCAAGCGAATTTAATTCCTCAATCTACTTTTTTTATTTTTGATATCTCCATATTATATCTAAATTACGGCCCTGATTTACACTGAAACCTGTGTTTTAAAGCCTATAAATGTGGACTTCTTACTTATATTTTGATGAAATGTGGTACTGCTATGCTTTGTTTGGTATTTTGCAGGAAAAATGGCAAAAAACTGGATCTGACTACTTTTCATACGGCCCATATGACATTTTGTACAGCCCGTACAAGATCTGCCCAACTGCACAGAAGGTTCCACAACAGAAGCACAAAGTCTCCAAGACAAAGCACAGGTATACGGCCCGTACGGCGCTAAATTGGAAAATCCAGCTGGAATCTGAAATCAACTTAATTTAAGGATGCCGAAAAGGAAGCCTTTGGAGGCGATCTGGGGGCATTAAAGGAGATATTCCTCACCAAAAAAGGGGATTCACCACTGGGACTTGGACAACCTTTCTTGGAGAAAAAAGACAAGAGGAGGAAAAGAGGAAGAAAAGTGAAAAACGCGAGTTTGCAACGGATCTTCGGATTTTCCACTGTTTTGTCATGAACTCTTTCATCTCTTGTTATTTCTGTTATCTTATGAACATGAGTAGCTAATTTACTTTGTTTCTAGGGTTAAGATGTAGTTTCTAGTTTAGTTTTGTTGCATGCTACTTGGATTTTGTGTTGAATGCTTTGTTTTTACTTTGTTGAGTAGTATTTCGATTGCTTTATTTGTGCTTGCTTGAATTGATTAGTCATCCCTCTAGATGAATGCGCACATCTATGTGTTAGGAGCCAAGTCTATGACATTTAATCCAACCGAATAAAGTATATGAAGTAGGGTGAAACCAAGGAGTACCCGAAAGGCGAAACTTTCCTTGAGGCGAAAGTCCTTGGATACTTTTAGTAAACCAACAAGTAACTTAGATAAATTAGGCCAAAATGCGAAAGTTGAGGTTTAACGCATCTAAGAGGGAAGTATTTGAGTCCGGTAATCGGGTGCTAAGCCAAAATGCGAAAGTTGAGGTTAGGCATCTAGATTTGGTCGATAGAAACCCTAAACATTAGCACCAACACAGAAAACAATAGCTGCTGCATTAACTCGGGGTTCCATACGGACCGTATGGGAAACCCTACGGGCTGTATGCCTCGGGACTGAACAGAAATGAAATCTGAACCCTGGAAACACCTTTTTATTAATTGAAAACAACTTTAATTCTTTTTATTGTCTTTTAAACTTGTCATAATTTAGTAGAATTGTTAGAATCAAACCAAATCAATCTCTCTCACTTCTAGAATCTCAAGTAATTTTAGGATAGGTCCGGTCTTTTTCTTCCGTTCCCTTGGATCGATACCTTAGCATACTCATCGATAGGATAGTTCACTTGCTATCTGATTTGACAGAGTGTAACAAAGGTTTAAAAGGTATAGCTTGCTATACTGAAACTTTGTAGCATATATTCTGTGCGGAACAATTTTCATGAAATCCATAAAATTACTCCAATTGCCCTTAATCACTCTCAAAATTCTTAGATCTACTATTTTAATCTTATTTATATACACTCATGATCACCATAATACCTTAATCCTTATCTCACTCCACGACCGGATTATCTTTTGATTGCCATCGCACTCTGATGATCGGATTTACTCACCGTCGTGCTCTAATCGAGATGAGGAATCTACACTTCGAGCTCCGAGCTTCGACGATACTTCACTCTCGACTCTGATCAGCTCGGCTTGATTGTCTCCTCTCTTCCATTCTCTTCTCCACTCAAAGAAATAAAGTCGAGAGAGGGAGAGAGAGAAAGAGAGAGAGAGAGGAGGACATGATGCGTCGGAGATGAGATCTACAAATAGTGATGAGGAATCTACACTTCGAGCTCCGAGCTTGGACGATACTTCACTCTCGACTCCGATCAACTCGACTTGATTATCTCCTCTCTTCCATTCTCTTCTCCACTCAAAGAAATAAAGTCGAGAGAGAGAGAGAGAGAGAGAGAGAGAAAGAGAGAGAGAGAGAGGAGGAGGACATGATGCGTCAGAGATGAGATCTACAAATAGTGAAAAGGACGGACGAATGTAAAGTGTGGATTGGAGAGGTGGGGATGGGAGGTTGACAGGTCTAAGGTTGTTGCTCTAAGAAGAAAGTTTTTATTATTTAGTATGTAGGACATTAATGACTCGAAATAAGTATATTGCTTTTAATATAATTATACTTTTTAACCCTAATTTATATTTATTGTCGGATTACAAACGCATAATCCTACCATGTAGTATAGATTGGGGTGTCAATATTAGGTTACAACAATTTAACCAGTTAGGTTAATTGGTTTATACGGGTTTTGTTTGATTTTATACTTTGGTCTCTGTTTAGATTTGATGCGGTGCTGCTAATCAAATATAAGCACTAGATTAAATGGTTAAATATAGATCTCTAGGGTTCAGGTTCACTATCTTTCTGAGTACGATAATATATTTTTGGACATCGTTCTACCCCGCATACAACACTGTCACTATTGTGTGCGGCATAGATTGTCCCACAAAATGACCCTGCATACGGTATTGTCACTACCCGCATGTGTCCAGGGTATCTACTTATGCATTTTTTAAAGGTTTTTTGTTCTTTCGATCGACTTTTGAGCTATCAATTCAAAGTATCCTAAGTATGCAATTGTTTTCCTCACACGAACACAATTGATCATTCCCTATTGTACCCGACAATTGAAATATCCCAAAGATCCAACTTATTACTAAGTATCTTCTAATATAATATAAATTGCAATTTACGCTATCCTGCCAAGGGAGCCCACCAGATTTCTAACCCTAGTCTTTGAACTGCGACCAAGCCTTGTTAGTCGAAGTGTTAGAACTTACAATACTACCCTTCTCACACAAAGGTGTAATGACTATGCACCCATTGGTATGTAGAGGACATTGATGTATAGTAGACAAAATTATGTATGCAAGAACTTATTAAAAAGTAAATCAAAGAATAAAAAGAAACTCAAACATAATAAAAGCAAATCACAAAAATATATTACATATAATCAAGATTTCAAGTATATTAACCATCACCCTAAAGATGAGAAGCTTAGCTACTTAGAGCCATGACAAAAGAAAGAAAATAAATAAAGAGAACATAGAATACCACCCTTGTAGATATGGAAGAACCTTTGCACTCCTTAGGATGTTGCCTTCTCGCCTTGCTTTAATTGCTACTCTTCTTTTACTAAGTAACTCTCTAGCCTAACCTAGCATGAGGACACTAGCCTATCGTTTGGACTTACACAATTAAAACATACATGCTAAATCCTATTACGAGAGGGGTATTTATAGTATTCCTAAGATGAGTGGATAAGGTTGAGGGAGTAGTGGAGATCATGGGGGACCCCACTCATGTTTTGCCAAAAATAGCACATCTATCCATAATTTGCAACCTTTTAGAAGGCTTTTGCTGATTTTAGCATCAACGGTGTAGGATTAGATCACTACAAAACAGTCCATGGATCGTGCGACGTAGGGCTAGGTCGCATGTGCCTTAAGTTAACTTGCACGATTTCTAACTTAGCGTATTTTCTTGATATTTCGTCATTTTGCATGTTGTGCATTTCGTGTAAGGTGTTTGCATGCTCTATGGAATGTCTAATTTAGACACCATCTTCGAAAATCGCCTAAATTCAACACTTTTGCTATGTTTTCGTCCTATTTTCACAATTGTCTCCAAAACATGCCAAAAACACCTAAAAATATGTTTGCGGTAAATAATTCGGAAAAATAACTGTGTTGCATTAACTTTTCGTCATTTTCCAAAAAAAAAGATAGTGATTTTTGTTATATGTTTTGGTGTCATCAAATATTTTAAGAAAAATTTGTTTCTCATTTTAGAGATATATGTTGTTATAAATAAATCATTTGCACTCTATATAATATGAATTGAAAAATATTTAATTAAATTTTCTCATAAAATTATGTCTCTTTTTTCTCTATTATTTCGGGCCTCTCCTTTAAAACCCTAACACATTTTCTTCACATTAAGTATTGATCTATAAATTTATGTGTAAAATAGGTAATTTTCTCATTATTAAAACTTCATTGTTAAATGCAAATGGTTGTCTTTGAAATATTGTGTATTTTATTTAGTTGGATTCCCATGCATGTATGAGATCTTACTCTTACACTCTTATAGGGGGGAACATGTGAAAAATATTACAAGTGGGGCCAGCTTAGCTTAGTGGTAGGTCCCATCTATTGAATTAAATTAAATTAAATATAGCCCACCCAATTTTAATTTCTACTGCTAGTGGGATCGGATCCTTTGATGCTTAATTACTGATGGATGGTCTAATGGATGTGCTATCGCTGTCTTAATATTGTACTTCTATTGTTGATCACCACACATAAACACACACACACACACACACACACACACACATATAGCACTTCATTAAGGAGTAATAACAAGTACAAGTTGTTGAGGCGGCACCATCACCTTGATACCTCATTTTTTGTTTTTTCCTTGCAAATGTTTTATGTTTATTTCAAGTCTATATATATAAAGTGCTCGCTACTTATAATTTTCAATTTTAAAGTTAATGGTTTCATATCGCCTTTGCTTAATAGAAAAGTTAATATCAAATTTAATAATTTTCTGTTAAAATACGATGTACGGAAGAAGAGAATGAATATTTTTATTGACAAAAATTTAATCATTTTATTACTAATAAATTTGTATTGAGTAAATTATATATTGGTGACATGAGTAATTGCTAATTAATGGGTAAATAAGATTTAATTTTGAATGGCCATGCATACAGAGTAGATCGAATTAATAATGAAAATAGTGATAGCTAGCTAGGGACAGTGATGGAAATGGTACTTGAATAATTAATTATATATGGGAGCATGCACTTGCTACATTATTGCTGATAGTGGAAGGGGGCATATATATATATATATATATAGAGAGAGAGAGAGAGAGAGAGAGGTGGGCTACGGTGAGTTGCGAAGTAAAGCGACTATTTTACTTCATGCTCATATTTTGCGATTTTTAAAGTTCAAAATGTCGATCCGAACCTTTCATCTTGTTCTCCATATTAAAATGTGCTTGGAGACCAAATTTTATATATTTTTTAATTTTTTTACTATTTATTAAGTAATTTTGAAAGTCGCTGATCTAATGATTCAGAAAATTATATTATTTTTTACTGTTCAAAGCAAAATAGCAATTTAAAAAAATACTTAATAAATAGTAAAAAAATTTCAAAAAAATATAAAATTTGGTCTCCAAGCACATTTCAATATGGATTAAATATCTAATAGTTCAGACCGGTCGTTTGGACTTTCAAAATAAAAATACAGCGTGAAGTAGAAACGCGTTTTACTTCGCACAACTCACCGTAGTCCACCTCATATATATATATATATATTATATGTTGTATGCTGGTAGCACTTAGCAAAACAGTGCTCAACTGTGGTTTATAGTTTTTGATACCATTACATACTATGTATATATATATATATATATCAGCAGTTGTTTGTGATTGGTTGGATATGTACCATCAGTCTATATATTATATATTCTAGTGCAATTAATTAATTGTTGCTCAACTGCACACAGCAGAAGGAGAGGAGCCGTTCAATTTGCTTCATAATATATATATATATATCATCGGTAGTACACATAATTAATCCAACCATTTTTTTTTCTCAATATTGGTGCTCATGTTGAGATTTTCATAAAAAATAAAAGAATTCGAGACAAGTTAATTGCCAATCTGTCATTTAATTTAGCCGATTATATAAAATATATATAACTTAGTGCAAGGGCTTAAATAAAGAAAAAGAATGATAAAATGAAATTAAAAAGCAATTAAAAGACCATGACAAATAATTGGAACATCAGATTAGTATATACTATGTATTGTGTATATGTGTGTGTGTGTGTGTGTGTGTGTACAGTACCGATAGTTATCGATCGGCTTAATTAAGGACTTATTATAATCTTTTAAGGGTTTAAATCTTGTGAAATCCTGACAGTACGTGTACACACCCAAGAGCTGCGCTCGTCAGAAATTAAACTATTTTTTTAGGAGTTAGAAATTAATGTGAATTTAAACATTATACTATAATTATAATCTATGCTTACTATTTTCAAAAGTATAGAGGCTATTATTAATTAAAAATGTTTTGTATAAAGTATACATGGAGGTTAAGATTTTTTGGCCTCTTAATCAGGGTTCTAACTAGCGCGTTATAGCACCGCTATAGCATTTTCAGACTATAAAAGTTATGGTGTGCTATAGCGGCACAATATGAGCATAGCGTTGTTATTTTAGCCATTTTGCTATGACGTGATAAACGTTATATTTAAACCGTTGCTCTCAATAATGACAAATTATTTTAGTTACATATTTGTTTGTTTATGTTTTCATCTCCTCATTTATATACATATACTGATCAGAGACTTATATATATATATAGAGAGAGAGACCAGCTAATATGCTTTCGGCAGCACTTCGTCCGAAGTGCTGCCACCCCATTTTCGATTTTTCAAAATCTAAACAGTCAATCCGAACCGTTAATCTTGTTCTCCATATTAATATCTATTTGGAGATCAAATTTTATATTTTTTGGAATTTTTTATTTATTTATTAAGTCACTTTTAAAATCGCTGATCTAACGGTGAATCCCTAATTTTACTATTTGACAAACCACCGTTGGATAAGCGATTTTCAAAGTAGCTTAATAAATAGCAAAATGATATATAGTTGTTGCCACGTTGTGTTGTGGTGGGGACGACTTGAAAGTGGCCTCCTCGAAATTGAATTCCTTATTTGTTTGGGCTGCCACTGCCAGAGTGCCAGGCCTATTGACTTAATTGGGGCTCAATTGTGTTCTAGGCCGCATGGCCCCTCCGTTATAATTAACTTAATACTATATATACAATTAATGAATTAATGTCCACACACTGACACTAGTAGTCTTGTTAGTAATGTAGTATACTGTTCTCTCGTTTTTGTTCAAATTTAAATTTGATGCATGCATGCTTCTTGGAGCATGCAGTTAAATTTAAATCAAGGAACCAAAAACCCAAAAGCTATCTGTGATCGATGATATTGATATCACATTTTAATTTCCTCTTAATTAATTTACCTAGCTATGACGACATTGAGCTGCGCTAAACGCCTAATCCCGGCCTAGCTAGCATTTACAAGGTACTAATTAAACTAGTTTAATTAATACAAAATACATATATATGGATCATTCATCTACTGATCAGTTTAATTCTTTGACATTAATTAATTAAAATCCAAATGATGTTAACTAGTTCACTAACTAGCTAGTTAGTTGAGAATTGAGATCAATATTAATTGAAGCATAATTAAGTGCCTCGCCTTGGCACTGCCATGAATAACAGTTCTAGTTCTAGGTCAGGCGGCTCAAAGTATCCACTCTTCGGCGGGACCTTGCTGCTTGTTGCCACCACCGAAACCGGTCTCTTTTTAGGCGGCGGGGGACACGGCAGCACTGCCGGGATCTGGCACTCAGCACGCCTCGGTGTCTCCCATCCCTCTGTTCCTCTCTCATCCCAACTCTCCATCTCTCTCTCTCTCTCTACAAGAAGAATATCACTACCAGAAGTTGAGTTGTAATGGAGAAGACTACCAAAAGTTTCTCCTTGCTACATAAACATAATCCTCTGAAACATAAAGGCACAGATTTATATGTATATTATATATTTATATTAATATTCATGGAGCACTCCAGAAATGTTTTGCTTTTTGTGAAGCAATTAAGCAGTGGAAGCCGATAGACACCACCAGAAGCTGCTAGGTGTTCCTTTCCGGTCTGGCGCCTCCCAAATTAATTCTCTACACCTCTTACTTTACAGCTGTTCTGTTTCCTTTCTATTTTCTATTTTCTATTTTCTTTTTCTTTTTAAATATCTCACATGAAGCACACCCAATAAGCAGTGACAAATAAATAGTTCGGATTCGGTTTAGCGAGGTCAAAAATTCATAATTTGGGTATAATTCGGATATAATTCGGAAATGATTCGGTACAAGTATATAACCAGAAAATTAAAAAAAAAAACCACCTAAATTTAAATTGTTATACAAAATTTATGTAATTTCTAGCCACAGAAGATCTTAATATTCACTCAAATATTTATGACAAAGCCAGGCGAGGAGAGAAGCTTGATATCCACAAGCTTTTTCCTGCCAGGCCACGTGAGGAGAAATTTTTCGAGTAGAAAATAACTTGGGTTCAGACGAATTTTTATAGAAAAAATATGAATAATTCGTAAAATTCGTGTTTTATTCACGTTTTATTCAGTTAAAGATTTGATCAACGTTTAATATGGTGTTCAATTTGGCAATATCAAAAAAACGAATTATTCGCAAATTAAACGCAAATAAAACACGTACCTTATCACTATGATAAGCAGCAACATATATGTTAGGGAGATACACAACTGAGCATAGAAGATCAAATTGGCCAGGTTTAAACGTGGCCCCCATCAGACAGAAATTTAGAGATCGATGGGACCTCATAGTGATTAATTTAATTAATGAAAAACAAGTGCTACTACTAGTCTACTACTACTACTAGTATGTTTTATATTGTTTGTGATGCTGTACGCTTGGTTGTAAAAAAACAAACACACAGATTTGTCCTAGTGTCGACTCGTAGTAAATAGCTGTGACAAGTGTCGAAGAGACACGACAGGTGTGGCGCAAAAGTAGACTGCGACAAGGGGTGGCACTGGCAACGAATCAAACCGTATCAGGGGTGTCGGTGAAATTATTTTCGTACCCATATTCAATTCATTAACAATTTATCATGAGTTAGGCTAATATAACATTAGTGTTATTTGAAACTAAATAACACAACATTTTAAATTCTTAGATATGTTTTAAGATTCGTACAAAATAAAGTACTTGAACAGTAAAAGCGGATATTACGAATCTTAAAGCATATCTAAGAGTTTAAGATGTGGTGTTATTTAGTTTCAAATAACACCAATATCATATTAGTCTAACTCATTTATCATACTCATACTTTATTCATATTAGTTAAGAATTTTTCTTACTCTACTCTGTCTATATCTATATAAGAGAGTATTTTCTGTGAAATTGTGCAAAATTTGTAATCTGATTCATTTGTTTTGATCGGACGGACTAAATTAGAGGAGGCCTAAATTTTAAGATCAGATTTAATTCATCCAATCAAAATAAATAGACCAGATTAAAAACTCCGCACAGCTCCGCAGAGGATAGCATTTCCTCTATCCATATCCATTAAGATACAAATAATAAAACGGTAGTAGATAAATAAAGAATAATGTAAATATAATAATTTTATTATTTTTATAAATAAATTATCAAAACATATCATGTCATACATATGTAATCACAATTACTAATATAAAATTAAAATATAATATACAATTAATTCTAAGTAATAATTTTTTATTATGAAACAAAATAAAAGCACAATTATCTCTTCTAACAAATTAAATTTCTTAACTAAATAATAAATTAACATTCAAATAAAAAAGTAAAATGTTTAGCATAATATTCTTCTTATGATATAATTTATTTTATACAATTACCTGTTATCCAACGGGTACAAAATAACCTTTATCCGTATCTATACTCATTTATCTAACGAAAAAAATCCTTATCCATACCCATATCCAATAAGGTAGCAAAAAAAAAAATCTTACCTATGCATGTCTTATCGAATACGATACTTGTAGGATAAATGGGTAAACGGATGTCATTAACACCCCCAAATCAAATCAAACTTACCCTATTTTGAGTTTGAATTTGAATAAGATTTGAATCAATCTGGGTTTGATTTGTTTCGAATTGAAGTAATTTCAAATCGAATTAATTACGAACTGCGCATTTTTCGAATCAAAGTCAATTGAATTACGAACTACAATTTTTTTTTTGGCAACCCTAGTTATACCAATAGTTTATGTATTAGTTTTCTTCTCACGAAACAAAATTCACACGGTTTCCTTTTACCTTTCACGAATTCACACTAATGGATTATGGGCCAGTTCAAAATTTCTTTACCTTTTACACTGCTAGATTGATTAAAATCACAGCATGGACTTAATCAAATGGATCTTATTCCATTGTTAATTTGTTACGTTGCTAAAATATTTTTTTAATTATAAGTTACTATTATATTAACAATTTTGAGTTGTGATATAAGTTTGGTTCATGCATTATTAAGGATTAATGGTTGAATCAATTAGTTGTATTATTTGAGATTCGAACCTAAATAATTTGCGAATCAATTTCGAACAAATTATATCCAGTTTGAGTTTGATTTGAATAAGATTCAAACTGAATTAGTTTAATTTATTTCAAAACAAACTAATTTCGAATTGAACTAAACTCAAATCAAACTCAAATCGAACATGAATTACGAATTTTTTTGCCACCCTAACTGCGGCAGATAAAAGAGTTCTTATAATTTCAATTAATTGTAACTATTCTACTTTGTCAAATTGAGTCTCAATAAAAATGCTTAATTATTTAAAAAGTTTCCCGGATGCTGCAAAGAGATGAAAAATACTCAAAAACTCCCAACCTTTAATTTAACAGCTTTAAGAATTTTTTTTAAATTACCGCTTTACAGTTCTTGCGAAACTTTCAAATTTGTTATTAAATAAAAACGAAAAAAATCTCCTTTTTATTATTGTCATATACATGTTTAGATGAAAGTTAAAATAGTTAAAATAATGAAATTAAAAATTAAAAATAAATATAGAGAAAAGAATAATAATTTTATACTAGTATCAAAATAGTATTGTTCTAATTAGTAAAAATATTGATTAAATTATACATTTAAAATAGTGAATAATTGTAACCAAAAAAGAATTTAACAAAATACTAATTAAGAGAAAAGATAGATAAGTATATCTCAAACAAAGACGTGGAGATAGCACAGTGATGTCAATTTTGTTATTTTGAAACTGTGTTGACAAAAATCTAAAAATAAAAAAAATAAAAACATTGTTTTCTCTCTTCACACTTTTAAAAAATAGTTATTCCAACATTTAATTGTTCTAGTTATTTGTAATAACAAAAGTATTATTTGTGTACACGTTACCATTCCAAACATTCTAGAAAAATGATATCGGAAGATAGTTGCTTTTCTTTTCCAACCATATTGGAACAATTTGGGTTTTATATTAATGAAACAATTATAACTAGGACGGATGCAATAAATTTCTTTAATGGGAATTTAATTGACACGAAGAAAGTAAATGTTAAAAATATTTAGCCCTATAGGCTCCACTCCATGCTAAAAAGAAATGCATATAAATATCTACATATAACTAATTAGACCGGCAGCACTTGCTTAATATTTATAAATCAAGCAAAATTCAAGTTCTTTCACTTTTAAGTTTTAATTACAAAAGTACCACCGTTTCCCTTTCTCCTTAATATTAATCATATCTTCTCTTCTCTAATCGTTGTCTCATTTTTCAAAACTTTCTACCAAACGCCACTAGAAAATTAGGAATACAATAAACGATGATTTTTAATTAAAGTTTGACACTATAACCAAATTAAAGAACTTTAAACCATACAGGTAAAATTAAAAGGCACAAGGTACCATTTTACTACAACTAATAATGTAGCAACTCATAATGTACACCATTTTACTACAACCCACAACCCACAACCCACAAACTAAAACTGAATTCAATAAATCTATAAATCCAAGATACCACAGAAACTGTAACACCCGTTTTGCTGAGTCCGTATCCCCTCAGGTACCAGACTGGGTACAGACACAGTACTCACAACGGGCCAAAATAATTAATACGGTGCCCTATTTAGATATAGGGTGTTCTGTTTTGAGATTCATGCCTGATTAAAACTAACGACTCAAGACTCATTCTACTCAGTCAGGTGTTGCAGTGGGTCTGAATTCCATTTTGCTAATGGCACAGAACAAATCCTATATCAAAATTAATATGCTATTTCAGTCCTTGGCATATTAGATAAATCTCCCTTGAGCTAGACCTCGTAGCCTTAGGCCTCAACCATGATACCTTTTTGAACCTTGGTTTACAGAATTTCCCAAAAGCTGCAACATTGCAAATCAACAAATCAATACTAGCAGTAACAGATAATAACATAATTTAATACATAAAACAGATTACAATAAACATCGTACCAGTTGGTAAGAAACTGGTCCAAGAACATAAATTCTGTATGTTCGCAATATATGATAATTGGGTACCAACCTGGCACATCTTCATTCTCTAATAATTTAATTACAAGGTTGCCACCACGTCTGAGGACACCAGCCTCATCCTCATCAGGCTCTGTAGCACTAAGAAACTGCTCGAGCCCTGAGTCGTCAGAATCAGCAGTGCTTATCTTGCCAACAGCCAATGAGAGAGCACGCACGCCAAGCTCGCAAGATCGAGCGGCATCTTTTGTTGTAATCCCTGATACTGATGGACACATGTCTGACAGAATCACTGAGAAGCCTCTCCCCTGACAAAAAATGATAAAGATAAAAAGATAACAGTACGGTTCTATAATCTTTTCAGAAATCTGAACTAACTGGCTTTACAAGCTACTTGATCACTCTTCTTCTTCTTCTTCTTGTTTTTTACTTAACAAAGAGTTCAAGAGTTGTTGATGATTCCATGAACAAGTATAACCAAATAATGAAATAATACCATCCTTGATCTTAGTAATTTCTTTTAATATTCTTGTATGAGAATAAAATGCATACAAATTCAAAGCGATAATATAACCAAAAAAAATATATATATATTAGAAAAAAAGGAGATGGAAAAGTAAAAGAAGACAATGACAGTTGACACTGCTTGAGTGCTTGGTACCATACCACATCACTAAACCAAAACACCAAAAAAAATCACCACTGACAGACCATTTACAGAAAAAATTTGTGAAATATTCAGATAAAGGGAATTGATGAAAGATGGTACCTGAGGAGAGAGAGCTCTAGCACGGTCCTTTAGGAGAGACATCACATCGGCACATATGGTTCTCACTCTGGAATCACAGTGTGAAGAAGGCACCTTCACCTCCTGCTCTCCAACCAAAATCGAAATGAGACAAGCACTAAAAAGTTGTTTCATTTGTGTGACCTACGTAATACTAGTCTACTAATCTGAAATCCATCTTTGAACATGTTAGCAAGGACTGGAAGTAATTAAACAATGATGTTTTAGATATGGTGGCAAAGCAACCTTTATATCGATGCCAACGACGGCTCCACCTCTCTCCAAGGGACCGAGGTTTTGACAAGAGACCTGAAGCCAAGCGCCGGGGGCGCAGCCGAGGTCAAGGACGGAGGCGCCGGGGGTGATGGGATTGAACTGCTTCTGAATTTGAATGAGCTTAATTGTAAAAAAAACAAACAAACAAAGAGAAAATCTTGTAAAAAAGAGGGAGAGATCGAAAGAGAAGGTTATTACTTAATTATTTACAGGTGAGGTGTTGAGACTAACCTTGAAGGCCGATCTGGCGACATAACCCAGCCGCAGCGCCTCTCGGTAGAAGAAATCCGGCGACCCCCCGCCGCCACTCATTTCCCTTTCAACCTTCTTTCTTCAACTGCGCTTCACACTTCACTTCAAACATAACATACTCAAGGCCCAAAGCCCACTCTCAAGCCCAAGGCCCATTATATTCCCCTCAGGCCTCAGCTCACCGAACATTTTTAGAAGGCTCAATTCAACTCTTTAGAATTTTAGATAGATCCGTTCATTTCGTCAATAAAAGTATGGAAATTATATCAGATAAGTACGGCAGGTTGCATGAAACAATACAATTAATTAATTAATTAATGTTATTAAAGTTTCATAAGATGGTATATAGTATAGTCGTGATCTTATCTCTTAAAAATTAAAATGACCAAAAATAGCGTACAAAATTGACCTGATCCTGATGCATGTGCTATGTGCTTCCTCTTTTAGAAAAAAAAAAAGAAAAGAAAAAGAAAATGGACAGATGGATAGAGAGACCCAGAATGAGAATGCCAGATGTATACCTACCGCACACAATCAACCATTAAATAAACCTGATATTGATATACCATATAGTCGATCGATATCAAATTATCAATCAATGCAAAATTAAGGGATTAATTTATTTTATGACTATTTTAATTTAGACAACGCAACATTTATCATTTATATCTTCCACTTTGATTACATCAAAATTCCACAACCAAAGTCACCATTAGTCCACAAATACACACTTAATTAATTATAAATTATAAAAAAAAAAAAGGAAAGAAAAGAAAAAACTGTGGATTAATTATAGTAAACTAAGAAATATTAGTTAATTAATTAATTAATTAATTCAGATATTAGCGGAGAAGTCGCTGACAAGGTGGGCCCACAGGTCTTCGTCGTAGTAGGCGTCGAGGCTCTGGCTCTGAGCTTGGAATTGATCTTGTGTGATGAGGTCTGGTTCCATGTGCCACCAGGCATGATCTGCATTGCCATTATTGCCATTATTGCCATTATTGCCATTATTGCCATTATTGCCATTATTGCCATTATTTCCATTATTGCCCTGGCTGTAGTAGCTTCCGTTGCTGCTCTCTGCAGTATCTGTCTCCGATTCCGTCTCAGTATTTTTAGCAAAACGTCCCCTTACTCGCGGTCGACTGTCAGCCAATGTCTTTCTGCATTCATACTGCAAAAACACAAATACAATTAAAGAGAATTAATTACGTACGTACTACGTACTAGCTGTTCTCGATCGATCTGTTAGCAGATTGCATTAGCATTAGAATAAATTAATAAATAAAGAGATAGAAGCAATTAATTAGTACTGACGGTGATTTTCTTTTGGAAATTTCGGAGGTTCCTCTTGCTGCGATACCTCTCAATACGTTCCTTCCGCTCCTCAGGGCTGTACCGGCTAGCTTGCCCACCCGCAGCTGCTGCTTCTACCGCCGCTGCTACTCCGGCTTCATGGCCTTGCGTTTGTTTTGTGTGTGTTTGTAGTTGGAGATGTGAGTAGGAAGCAAAATATGAAGGAAGATCATACACATTATTATTATTAGAAGAAGAAGAGGAGCTCTGGTAATTTCTTGAAGAAGAAGAAGAAGAAGAAGGAAATGATTGAAACATTGTGAAGAAGAAGAAGAAGAAGAAGAAGAAGAAGAAGAGCTCTGCGTCGTGATCGATCAGTTCAGGTATTAAGAGACAACTGTGAAACCAAACTAATATAATATGCCTATATATATACAAATTAAGAAATATAAAAAAATAAAAATAAAAATAAAAAAATGCAAATGTAAATGGAAAAGTAAAAGGATCGTTGACCGTAGTGGGCCCCACAAGTTATGCAATCTACTTCTTAGTCTTCTTTCTTTCTAGCTTCAACACCTTTATTAAAATCAACCTGATGCACATCAGTGATGTTAGACATGTTACCACCTACCTGCATTTTATTTCTTTCTTTATATACTTTTTTTTAATTATTTTATTTTGACAAACTTAATTAACAGAGGCCTATCATGGTCAGGGATCTTTGCATACTTGTTACTGGCAAGTAGTTTGCTGTTTTTTTTTTTTTTTTTTCTTCTTCTAACTATTTAAATTAAATTTAGAAGCATCACAATTTACTTTTCCATTATGTACTTGGTTTAATTTCAGAGAATTGTCTCTACCTAATTAAAACCTGAATTTCTTCCATCAATGGCTCGATCGTTTTTTATTTTTTTTTTATTTTTTTTCTTCATTAAATTGCTTTACATAACTAAAATTACTATAAATTAAGCTATGCAGAAGGTGAAGAAGTCAACTTAATTTCCATAAAATTACATTATTATATACTATGCACAAATTAATATCCGTTTGTTCTCCTTATATTTACACCCATTCGATCAGCTGATTTATCTTAATTTTTAGCATAAATAATAAATAAGCGCAGACCTGTGACAGAGGGTTCATTTCATTTCTCTCGAACGATCCAATGATTGGCGAATTTGACCTAGAAAAAGAATGAAGCTATATATCGTAACTTCAAAATAATAATAATAATAATAATAATAATAATAATAATAATAATAATAATAATAATAATAATAATAATAATAATAAATAATTATGGTAATTGGAAAAAGAAAGATAAGTATACTATTACTATAGTATATAGTAGTGCTACGGATGGAGGAAATACTGTGCACAGCAGGTGTAGGTTGTAGGCCATTATAATCGCACCAACCGAAAGTGCTCAAACAGTCAACACGGAGGATATATATATATATATATATATTGCTTCTGTGCCATTAAGTCAAACCTGTATATATAGGTCAACTGCTTGACTTCATAACTTTCTTAGTTATAGTTATTGCATGTTAGGCATGCATGAGCCTCAACATGAACAACCATTGATCGATCGATGCGATCGATGCATATATCCATTATACTATACGTACAGAGTGTCAGAGTGTCAGAGTGTCAGAGTGCTGTGCTACACCTCTTTATGACCTTTATAAATTAATTATATAAATAAATCAAGACGGTATATAATACAATAATTAGTAGAGACTAGCTACGTAGAAGATCGATCATGTTGCATGACAACGCTTATAAATATTGTAAAGATATAGCCATACGTAATTTTCTAATCTACCGTACCATACTTTGTACAATATATGTTTATTTTATAAATATATATTCATATACATATACACGCGCGATATATATAAATATATATATACATATACACATTTTATTGTATAGATCACATTTAACGGTTTGAATCGATAATTTGAACTTTAAAAATATAAAAAATAGTTGTTCTAATTTGTTGTAACTCAAAAATTGTTATAACTTGATCCCTCCTCGTATATGTAATATGTTATATGTGTATTGTTGATAGTTAGCTAGATCCATAAATCAATCAAATAGTTTATGATAAAATACAAAAATCTATCATAGGCGATATATCAATACGAAATACGTATGTATTTGATAGGGATATACGATTGCCTAACTGAAATTTGGGAATAGCATATATATATATAAAAGATAGGTACAAAACTAGAACTCTAGAAGAGTCATGAATGATCAATAGCTAGCTAAAGGTAGATCGGTATCAAGTAGGCAGCTTTTCTTTGATTTTGACAAATTTGAAAAGGCTTTTAACCTAGCAATGATACAAGGCACTAATGATCCTAGCTTAGCTAGTAGCAATCTTTTTTTATTTTTAAAATAGAAATAATATTTTCTAAAAATTAAAAATATGGTGAAACTTTTTTGAATGACTCAAAAAAAAACAATTCCTTTGAAAATGTCTAAGGAACCGCATATATGTGCGGTTTCTTAGAGTTCTTTAATTTAAGAATCACACCAAATTACAGCAAAATATATTTTGATGCTATTTCGCTCGTCACATTTGCATAATGTGTATATATTGATGCCTTTTTTAAAAAAAAAAAAGTTATAACAAACCGTGTCAAATATATAATTTATTCATTTTCAAAGGAACCGTATAGTATAGAATGTGTTGTTCCTTCCATTCCATAAAAGAAAAAAAAATCATTACCTTTTCTGATTTTTTAAGCCAATTTTATTTCTTTAAAAAAAAAAAAATGAGCTAGTAGCTAGCTACATTTATCATTTATCATTTATCATTTATCAATCAATCTCTTACAAGTTGGCCATTGACAATGTAGCGGTTCTGGACCCCCACCTCATCTCATCTCATCTCATTTCAACCCCTTTCTATCTGGATCTGCATGCATCTAGGCACTTACTAGTGTTAAGAGAGAGAGAGAGAGAGAGAGAGACCTGCACCACATCGATCTTATTTCATAGAAAGAGAGTTGAAGAGGAGACATTTCCTAGTGTTAATGCTATGAGGAATTTTCTTGCAAGTAATCAACTCACGTCTTCATCAAATCATTGGTTCAAATAAATATAGATCCCTCTTTTTTCTTCGGGAAAGCATCAAATCAATTTGACATTGCCTTAATGTGTTCTCAGGCTTCTCTCTTTGTCTCACTCCCTCTGTTTCTTTTATTTATTTATTTATTATTATTTGGTCTATACATGGGATTTTATCAATTTAAATTGTACAAGATTTTAGCCTTAATTTTGAACGAAAAAGTAGGTACTTTAGCACCACTAGTACTTAATTAGGCAGTTGCATGAGTTTGAACTTTGAACATCCGGATTATATATATACATCGCATCGCATCGCTGATTCATATCAGTGCTATACATATACTTATATAGTATAGTAAGCCCAAATATTTTTAATAATTCGCTAAACTTTTAAGCATTAAAAACCCACCTGAAATTAATTTTCATGTTATTTTTAGTGACGGTGAGTATTTTCCATGTTGCATTATACAATTATAATTCTATTTTTCAACATCACTTTTGGTCCGCTAGTTTTTTATCATTTCAATTTTCCTTTTCCAACTCTGACGAGAAATAATCCCAACCATCCTCAAACCAGAAACAGCAACGATTAGAAATTTGATTTGAAAACATGGAAAGAGGTTCACCAGTACCACCGACATTTTATGGCTAAGAGAATTTGGTTCTATTTTTTTTTATTATTATTTTTTTTTGTTTCTTTCAATATGTTATCTTTAAAGAAAAAAAAATCTAGTAGTCTACCATGCCAACACTAGGCGAATCATACAATTATTCTTTTAGTACAAAAAAACGGCGCTAAAAATAACACACAAGTCTTTTATTTATGTACACTCTCCTTAATTCCCCTATGATATTACAAATCTTATTTACATACATTTTGAAGGTGCAATTTACCATATGCATTAAATTTGCTAGTAAATGGTCAAGAGTGGAATCTCCATCTCATTCAAGTTAGGCATTAATTACCAAGGCCCAAAAATCACAATAATAACCTTAATTATAAGTTCAATTTCCCCCACATAGCTAACATACAATACCAAATACAATGCCCAATTCAAATGGGCCTTATTACCAGTTTATAATTCATTAGTGCATGCTAACAATTAAATTTTAGCTCAAACCAAACCTGATCTCTAGTACAGAAAGATGTCACTTCCATCTCTTGTGTTTGCCAAAAAATCCGTGCTTCCCACCATACCGATGCTTACCGCCAAAGAACCCGTGCTTCCCACCAAAACCATGGTGGTGCTTGAACTTGCCGTGCTTGAATTTTCCATGGTGGCCATAGCCGTGGTGGCCATACATGCCATGGCCGTGCATTCCATGGCCGTGCATGCCATGGTGCCCATGTGACAACTGGTGAGCCCCATATGCAGCAGCTGCTGCCGCCGCACCTCCAGCTAGAAGTGTTCCCATGCCAGGCCCATGACCTGAGTGGCAATGTTTTGGTTGGAATTTAGCTAGATCATGGTGTCAAAATGCATGAAGCAATAAAATATAGCCTTTGTACATAGCCTTTGTACTCAGAATTAGATATATACCATCTACACGGTAAACAGAGGGACTCCAAATTATTTTTTGGCATTATGACTTGCATCTCTTAATAATTCCCATAAAAGTTACTCCAAATAGAAACTGAAGAGGATGAAAATACTATGATACTAAATTATCTCTGTATAAAGATCAAACATACACAGTGAAGTCCGTACTTGTAAACATTTTGAGTCAACCATCATTTTTTTTTAGTAATTTCAAAGCTCGTTTAAAATATACATACTCAAGTACTATGCATTTGTTGCAAAAACATTGTGTTCTTAAATAGCCATTTTGCAAAATGAACACCTGAACTCTTTGCAACTCTAGTACTCAACAGTTAATTAGGCTAATTTTCGAAATGATGCTACAATTCAAACATTGTGCAATGATATGCCCGCAGCACTTCATAGGTGATGCAGAAATTTAATGATGAATCAGCCAGTTTTTATTTATTAGGCGATAAAATAATTCTGTTATTAGATAATACCAACAACCCATAAAAAAACAAAATTAAAAAAAATACTGACTGCAACAATCCAAAATAAAAAAAAATAAAAAATAAAATAGAATTATTAGAACAAATATATTTCAACATACCAGAATGAGATGAACCAGCTCCTGGGTAATGAGCGGAAGGATAGCCACCATGTGAAGGCGGGTATCCAGCTGGTGGATATCCGTACCCGGCAGGCGGGTACCCTTGTGGTGGGTACCCTTGGGGAGGATACCCTTGAGGCGGGTACCCACCTGGAGCAGAAGGATAGGCTTGTGGAGGCGGGTATGCCCCGGGCGGAGGTGGGTATCCACCCGGGTACCCGTATGGGTACCCCTTATCATTATGGTTGTCCTTTCCGCTTCCCATTTTTTTTTGTCTTGTTCTGTTAAATTACTGCAGAGGAAAGAAGTGAAACAATTTAGATGATCAATTTTTGCAACAATTCCGGGAGGAAAAGGACTAAACTGCAAATTATCTTAAACAAGAATATATATATATATATCAGTTCAGTTCAGTTCTCCTCGGTTACCAAATTTATTAGATAGTACCCAAAATGATCTTCATTCCAAATCCATTTCCTCCTATGAAATGAGGAATACAAGAAGAGTATTTGGGGTATTTTGCTTGTCCTATTGGGTTATAGCTTACAAGGGGTATATCTTGCATTGCAGACATACAGAGCATTTGAGGCATACGTTGCGTTGAATCTTTCCTTTCCTTTGCATTAAATAAATAAGATTTCATCAGGTGTTAACCGGACAGACAGACAGACAGACAGAGTGGAAGGGTTGATTTAATTAGGAATAAAAAAATCAGATGAGATTTGGTGGTGCGCAATGAATTAATGGTGGATAACAAAGGCTGCTGAGCTAACCCGGCCCTTCCAACAGGGGAGGGGTTTCAAACTTTCAATTTCAAACAAGCTTGCAATGCATTCTGTCTAATAGAATTATTACCAACCAATTACTATTCTATTCAAGATCTACACAACTTCCAATTGATCAGAAAAAAACACGATTTCTTTCTTTCATTCTATCTTTTAATTATTGAATTGGGTGTACACAACACAGTACACATACATGATTTTATGAACGAATGAATGCATTCAAAATCGAATGCACAAATCAAACCAATTCAATACAACATTGAAGCTAGGAATAAATAAAGAGAGATTTTGATAATTAATTACCCGGAATTTCGAGATTCGATCGGACAACACGAGATGGGGAGAGAGGCGGGGAAGTTATCCTTGTGATTTATATTTATTTAAGGCTAGGCGCATAGGCAGTGAGAGAGAGAGAGAGAGAAAGATATGAATATGATTAACACGCGTTTCCTTCTATCTTGATACAATCATTAAAATAATAACACGCGTTTCCCACACTGTCTGCTAACTGCAAAATGTGAATGGATTGGGGAATCGCTTAATATGTAAGCTTTGTCTTTCTTCCCTCCAGTTTTCTTTTACCGGAGATCTCCCTTTCCCCAATGCACCCATAAATTCTCAAGTGAAGTCCATGCTATAATATAAGCCTATAATAATGGGTACACAGATAAGACTGGAGAGGATACGAAGATAATATATATAAATTATTCCCAGGAAATTCGCATCACAATTCACACCAAATCCTTCTCCTGCTTTCCGTACTTTAATTTATTTAGAAAATCTTCACCGTATTTTTGTAGGAACCGAATCCTCTGCCCCCTTGTGGGCAGGATTTTCCTGCCCACAAGTGTAAGATCGAATCTGAACTGTTAGATTTTGTCAAAATTCGTGTTGATAGATCTTTGGATCAGCGACTCCGTTTATTAATCAAATACTCCGTTAATTTTCCTCTCTCTTCGCTTTCTTGTTTCTTCCCCAATTAAACCCGCTGGCGTATCCGTCTCCCCCAATTTTCTTTCCCGTGCTCTGCTAGAGAAGCACGACAGACACACCGCTGCCCTCCCCAAACCCACCGACCGTGCCTTCTCCGTGCTCTCCCTCCTCGATCCTCCTGACTGCACCCTCTTCCGCTCTTCGTGCTCTCCCTATACCAATTTGGATTGTTTTGCTGGAGAAGCTAAAAAAAATGGTCCCCTCCTCCCTTCATCCTGGTCGTCGCGCCATCTCTTTGCCTCTCCCTGTGCGGCTGAGCGTCACCTCTCCTTCTTGAACAGAGAAAGAGCCAACAATGAGTTATTAAGTTATGGGTTTTTATTTTCAAGTAGACTCTGGTCTAGTAACTATAATGAAATGCAAGATATTGATTTGAAGTAAATCGTATTTTTCATTGAATTAATATCCAATTAGAGTTGATTTTGTTACAAGCATTTTGTTACTCTAACTAATTGTTTATTCTAATCTAATTGTATGTTGCAAAGGTAAACTATTTGTTTGTTCTAACCCTCAATTAGTATGTTAGAATAATGTGTCCGGTCAATTAGTATATCAATCGAAGTTTCACTGACCTCTAACTCTCAAAGACAAACTCAATTATAAATAGAAAAAATGTTAAAGGATATAGATGGTGGAAAGTAATGGAGATGCAAATATATTTTTATGTTCTAGTTAGCATTCGTTAATTTTGGTTTTATTTTTGTAGGTATAGTAGTCTTTGCATGAAGGCCATGAAAATTGTTGATAATTTCTGTAACCCCTTGGAATTGTATACCATTGCTAGTGAAAATCTTGAGTCGTGCTTCAACGAAATAGGTGAGATTGCTAAGAGTATGAAGGCTGATATGTCAGCCAAGCATGTTGGTGACACTGCTGACCAGATTTTTATTGGAAATGAAGAAGGTGTTGAGGAGATTAACTACCAAGACCCCCCTCAATCATAGTGCAAAGGGAGGAGAAAACCTCAAAGGTTTAAACATCCAATTGAGGAAAAGATGAGAACTTGCACAAGGAAGAACTGAAATTGGAGTCTGAGTGAGATACACTGCAAGGAATTTAGGATCATTTTGTAATGGTCGTAGTTAATTAGGTGCTTTTGTAATATTTGGGTTATGTTTTGACATGTCATGCTTAGAACGAAATGGATGAATGTTGCTAAATGTTTGAATGTTGGATGTTTTGAGTAGATTCTGTCTTGCTTTGTTTGAACCAATATTGAGGGCATAAAAGTCTTTTTATAGAATTCGAACTATCATGTTGTTGCGGATCATAAGCACAAGCATTTTGCATGTACCATTGTTGGATACCAGTGATATTGCTTGTTGATTCAGCATGATATTTCATTTTACATCTTTCATTGTATTTCATGATTTGGTACAGATCAAGATCCACAGGTTTGAACTTTGAACCAAGCTGCAGTACTCAGTCTGCAAGTTCCATTATAATCCTGCTACTATGTCCTATTCATTTTTTTAATGAAACTAGGAGTACAATATAATAAATGTTTTGAAGTATAACTATGTCATATTCATTTTTTTTTATTTTGCTAATTTGTCTTTTTTAGGGTAAAATGGCAACTGCCACCTTACAATTTTCATTAATAAGGAAAAAATATTTACACTAATATTTGCTCCCCTATTTATATAACAGCCCGGAAACTAGAAATGATATTTTTTTTTTCTAAATAAATCTCCATCCTAATTACAATCACAACCCATAATCTAGAAATGGGTTTTAAAAGATAAATCTCCATCCTTTCGAGTGCCGAACTGTTAATGCTGCCTCCTGTACCAGTTGCGTCTCTAGTTTGCTCTCCTGTCTAAATTTTTTCCTATTGCATTCACACCATAGCGCCCAAGTACCAACTGCTATAGAAGTTTTGCCCAGTTTCGTAGTGTTGCTGCCTCTTCCCCCAGTACTGGCACGCCACATGTGTAACAAGTCTTGAGCATTGCTGGTTACAGGTTCCGTACCAGAAACCGTAAGAAAACCTGTTGAGAATTAGAATTTAGAATAATTAACCTTTTTCCTTAAATAGAAAGTTAATGTTAGAGCATATGTCCTTAAATAGAAATATTATTGTTAGAATAGAATAGGTACTGTTAGAGACTTTTTTATAAATATATCCATAGTTCTGAAACTCGAAATCGGAATTGGAATCGGGATTTTGACTGTAGAATCGGAATTGGATGAATCGGCCGGAATAGCAATTTCTCAAGGATTTACGTATTTACACATCGTTGCTAAGTAGCTGTGGAGAGAGCCCTTCTCCCTCGCGGCATGAGTCTTGGGAGAAGCCGGGCGCAACAAAGAGGAAGAAATGGTACTGTGCACAGAAAGAAGAAGTGAGCAGTCGAAGAGGAGGCCGGACGCGACAAAGAGGAAGAGAGAAATCGGGAGGCGGAGAGGGAAAGAAGGCAGGGGTGCAAGCAGAGAGATTATGAATGGAAGACCAAAGGTTTTGAAGGGACAAAAATAAAATAACGGAGACACTGCTTATAGAATTTTCCGTTTCCGTTTTATTTCACCGCTCTCATCACTACACGAATTCTAAAGTCTATCAGACGGCTAAATCAAGGTGTGGGCAGGATTTTCCTGCCCACGAGGGGGCAGAAGATTCGATTCCTTTTTGTATTAACAAATCAACAATTTATTTAGAAAATTTTTCGTTGCCTCCTCTGTCTCTCACACACACAAACTCTGCCAGACCACACCCCTTCGCTCGCGTCGCCTGGCGAAACCCTAGATATCGCAAACAAACAAACAAACAAACAAAAAAATCCTCTTTGTCGTTGTTGTTTTGGACCTTTGTAGACATCAAAATTCCACTTCCTTCTGTTATTGGCAATTTATTTTCTATTGCATCATCACTGAACTGGTGCAAGTTGTCTTTGATATTCAAAGGAGAGAGATGTATATCAATTTAGGGATATTTTAGCAAGTTGTCTTTGATACTCGAGAAGGGAGATGTATATTAATTAAGGAACATTCTAAAATCAGTATCTCATTAACAATTCGTTGCCTTAATTCATACATTCTCAAATCAGTATATTTGAGCTGAATTGAAGAAATCTAACAGATAATTAAAATTCTGAATTCATGGGTTGTTATAATTTGTGCTTTGCAATATATATGAATATTGTTGTCATTCAGGAAAAAGAATCTAACTTGGTCATATTGTTTAGAGATATATATATATATATTTTTTAACTAGTTCGTATTGTTCTGAAATGTCTAAAAAAGTTGAATTTTTCTAAAGAATACTTGTAAAATATTTAAATTTTGTAATTCTACAAAATTTAAATATTTTACAACTGAAAAAGAGAGTTAAAACCTTAAGAGTGTCAAAAAGACAAATGTGAGCTTGAATACCTGCGGTTGCAGAGATTGTTCCCACACGATTGAATAAGTGAAATGTGAAAAAAAGTTGCTCAAAACAGGTGAGCTATAAAGCAAATAAGAAAAACCAAAACAATGAAAGATAAAATAAAACAGTTTATTTTGCAGAAAATTAAATAAGCTAAATTTAAAACTTTGGTTGCCAGAAGCATGTGGTTCCAGTAGCAAACATGCACACCTTCCTGTCTTCTCTTCATTTCGTACCCTCATGCATGCTTAAAACTGATCCGACTCCCATTTCTTTACCAGTAAAAGCATTTCCTTGTCTTCACGCAAGTAAATAAAGGCTAATATATTTTCAAGCCTAAGATAATTTATCACTTTCCATTTGAACTACCAATAGAAACATACAGCTACTTTAGAAGTTTGGATGGGCACACTAGAAATTCTCCCTAGAAAAGAATTGCAAGATAATTAGTCTCTACATAATGAAACAAGTACAAGAAAAAATTGAACTAGGTAATTTAGTAGAGTACTGTTTGTTACACTAAAAGTGATAAGCACGGTAATAATGCAAATAATGGAAATTTTAACTAATTTGAAGCAAACTCACAAAATTAAACTAATTTTGAAGAACATCGGGCATAACAGTCAA
This sequence comes from Carex pumila, assembly GCA_033356055.1. NCBI lineage: Eukaryota > Viridiplantae > Streptophyta > Magnoliopsida > Poales > Cyperaceae > Carex > Carex pumila. The sequence continues at coordinate 137,346 of JARJHM010000403.1, read as the reverse complement.
AATCTCGTATCTGTACAGTATGGTTTACCAGTCAAATTAAACTAATTTGAAGCAAATCTCTTCTTCAACATTGAGTTGAACATATTATACCAGTATAAGCCTTCTTCGTATTATATGGGTCTTACTGCATGTCTTAAAGAACAAAAAATGAAAACTTTGCAACTTAATTATGTCGTCAAGAAATAATTCAGCAAAGAAACAAAAACAAAGAAATTGCTTATACAAGCCTAAATCCGAGAGGAGAACGGGACTGGAGAGAGAAGCATTCATGATTTCTGTTCGCAGGGGAGAGATCGCTTCTTCTTCGACCTATTTGTTGGTGAGCCTACATCTCTCCTCTTCCGAATCTAGGGTTTCGTCAGTTGTCGATCGAGAGAGGATCGATGAGAGGCTGTGTCAGACGAAGGGTGGCGACGAAGGTTGGGTCAGACGAGGTTCACAGAATAGAGAGACGAAGTGGGAGAACGGAACTGAAAGCTACAGAGGGAACTGGAGGTGAACTACATGATTTTTTTCGCTGATGAATCTTTCAATCTGGTTCGTTAATCAAATTTCTGATCTACGATTTATATTTGGAGGAAGGGTGGAGACATGAAAAATTGAGGCAGTGGAACCCTCCTCTCTATATACTAGTATTGTGTCCGTGCTTTGCGACGGAATATTTCATAAAATTGAATAAAATATGAAAATATTTTGTTATTGATATTGATACAGAATTAAAAAAAAATAAAAGATAAGACAAATAATAAATAACAGTAAAAGAAATAACAATAAATAGAAAAAAAAGATCAAATATAACATAAACAAATTTTTGAAATATCATTGCCATTGATCTCTTCAATGTAGTCCAACAAAAAGAATTCAAATTTATAAATTCTATGCGCAAAAAGAAAAAAAAATCCAGTAGTTATCTCATATGACATGATTACAGAACCCAAATAGTCAATATGAATAGAATTTTTAATTGGATATAGTCAACATGTATAGAATTTATGTTGTCAGTTTTAATTACAGTATTTAGTGACCATTTGATATTGCAATAAAGAGCACAAGAAATTAGGATTTAGAATACAAAATTTAGCATCTCTCTCTTTCTATATATATTTTTCTCCAATTAGATAGACCCTGAGGGAGAATTGGGCTTGGATTTTGGTAGATTATCTCTGTTTGGCAAGAGAAGAACAATAACACAATTTAAAATTCATCTAATTCATTTATTCTATTGCCTATGACTCATTTTATCAAAACTAATCTCTGTTTATGGGAACAACACAAAAGGTAATAAGAGTAACATTAAACAAATTTCTTTAATTACATATGCTATACAAAGCTGTGGTATATACTGTATCTGACAAGTCTGTTCTCATTCACCTCAAATGATGCCTGACACAAAACAAAAGAAAATGGCACAAAAACAGAAACAAAACTTCATGGTATGAGTTGATTTGACAATGGACAGTTTTACCCTCAGTATGATGGGTCTGAATCCCCTGAAGTAGCCCAAAATTTGAGTTTACCGTTTGATCAGAATCCGACCTGAAGGGGAATGCACAGGGTTCCTTAATATTCTCACCAGAACAAATCAGACGGACCAGATCCAAACTCAAAATTTGAGTTACTTTTAGGGGAACTGAATTCCGGTATGATAGGGTTATTTTACAAAGCTTGGTTCATATGGTATTGACAATTAACAAAAGAAAACGTAGAAAATAAAGGAATAAAACTTCTTGGTGTGAACTGATTCAACAATGGACAATTTTACCATTGGCATGATAGCGTTATTTTAACAATAAATGGTACCTCAATGTTTCTTTGGTACTGCATCGGACCTTGCATCGGATTGTTGGAAGGCCGAGTTACTAATGCGCGTCATACCGGCGACAACCTAAAAACCCTACAAAAAATTATGGTATAAAAGGTGATATCAGTGAACCAAATGTAAAAATAAAATAAAACAAGAGTAGCTATTATTTATAGAAACTACTATATTAAAACACCAAATACAGAGATAAAACTGCAAAAGAGACATTTTTTTTTCATTTTTATTGGTGATTTTCTGATTTTCTGGTAAATTTGGGGAGGATACTGGTACACAGCATCTCAGGCAGTTGATTATCTATACCTCAGTAAAGAAGTAAAACGAATGAACAGAAAGATTGAAAATAAATGGAGTGATATCATATGAACTAATGGGTACTTGGAGACCAATAACCTGGATACTATCCATTAACTCCTTGACCTTCTAAGTGTTATAATGAATAACAGGAATTTTGAAGTTCCATCAAAGGAATTAAAGGACTTAGCAAAGAAAATATACACAGCTTTGTATATTTATAAGAGTTTTGGTACCGAGTCCCAATTGATTGAATATTAAAAATCCCGTTTGCTTAAATTAATTTGCTCAGATAGAAAAATAAATCTAGCCATTTGTTCCGGTCAATACAGTTTTTAATATGAAACTTCTGTTGAATGCAAAAATGTATTGTGTGCAATTTTAGTTTCTTGATTTTTTTTTCATATTTTATTGGGGACGATAATAGCTTAAATTTACGACCATTGTATAACAGAATCAAAGAAAATATATAAAAATTAAAACAAAGCAAAACCGACAATCAGGCTGTGCAAGACTGTACCACTTGCATACCGGCATTTAATGTACCAGTAGCAATACACCCCAACAGTAAACTGCACCTCCAATACCAGCAGCATCCAATACCGACTTACTTTGTACCAGTGGCGAGAAAAATGGAGTATACTACCATCAAGCAAGAAACCAGAACAAAAAAAAGGACAAACCTCCTGAGAAGCGTTGGCAAGGTTGTGCACAGTGGACCAGCGCTCCATCCAGCGGTTATAATATGCAACCACAGAAGAAACCCTGGTTTGCTGGAGCATGACTTCACTCACCTACACCTCATATGCTCGTTTTTCCTTCGCGTCCCCGTCATCGTCCCAGGCCCCGCCATGCTTCCTTCTCCAAGATCTCTCTGGTTGTGGTCGTACCACCTGAGAAGTTAAAACCCTAACCCTAGACGATTGGGAGGCCGGGATAAAAGCATCTTTCGTCGCCTCCAATTTTTGTTCTGGCGCGATCTTGAGGGGAAAAGGAGACGCCAACTGATCATCTCTCTCGTTTGATTTTCTTCCGATCAGAGAAAAGAAAAAAAAGAAGACGCAATGGGAAGGAGGAAAGAAATGAAGCATCGGAGGGTTTGGAAGTTCCGAGGAAAAAGGTTTCGGCACGATATTACAAATAACGTGTGGCCTTTTGTGTGGCGGATCCAATTTGAACTAAATTTAGACTTCTACACATATAAATGATGTATTTAATCAAAGGAAGACAGATTATTTGACTGGAGGGTTCAGATTCATAATTAATTAACTATCAATTAAGCCCTAAAATATTATGACCTGTTAGTACATATCTAACAACCATTTGCTTTGTTTCCTTGTTTGCAAATACCTTCGTAATTTGAAAGGCTTGGGTCACTTTAATTTCAACACGTCTAATTATGGGGACACTTGAAATATGATTACATATAATGCAATTTTATGAAAAAGAAGAAATTTCTTTATTAAATAAAAAAATAATTAAATTAATATATTGAAGAAATAAAAGGACAATAATATTTCTGGTTATGCTCTAAATTTTATTGCAAAATAAAAGAAATCCAAGTTCAATTTATAACAAATGGGGATTAGGTTGGTTATGGTAATGGTAAAAGATGGGACACCATGATCGGAATGAATTCCACCCCAAACAAACAAGAATGATAATTCTATTTCTCGTCAGTTTACTAGTTGTACAAGGGAAGAGAAGTACACTGTACAAGGAAAACCCAATATCCATGCATGGTGAATTGGTGATGGTAGCAAAATATCCTTGTAAAAAAAAATCACTTCACATACAATTCACGGGCCAACTGCCCAATAACAATAAAATGGATTAAATACATTCATAGAGAGCACACATACATATACATATTTCAAAATTTTAAATGATATATGATAAGATGTGACCTCAAAACTAACTAGTGTATATATAACAGCCAGCCTCTAGAGAAGAACAAGAATATCACTTCTTACTTTTAGGTTTAGGCTTAGGTTTCCCGACAGAACTACTATTGTGCTTGAGCTTGTCGGGCTTAGGCTGATTGGGTTTGGGCTTGGGCTGATTGGGCTTGGGTTTGGGATTGTCGGGCTTGGGCTTTCCGGATGGACGAGGACGAGGACGAGGACGAGCAGGTCTTTGTTGTTGTCCCCCGGGCCCGGGCCCGGGTGCGGGTGCACCATTTCGCTTTGAGTTGTTGTTCTGTAAATGGTAAATTTTCAAACAAAAGAGAATTAAATTTTGCAACTATATTATTATTATGTATGTAGCAAATAATTGGTTGGTAACAATCTCTCTATCCATGAGGAAGAGGAACAACCCATTTTGTACAACAGTACTGCTGCTTGCTCTCTACCACACGTCTAATTAACGTCCCTTTATATATACAAGTTAAATTGATAAATAAAATAGGAAGAAGAAATTAGGTGTAGAGCTAGTGTACCACCTCGTCTAAATTTTTTGACGAACTAATTAATTAAGATATAATATAATAAGAAAGATGCATGGCAGAGACTAGCTTAAACTTGAGGCTAGGGAACTAATTATTAATTAAGTCCTTATATTGAGTACCTGGATGGCGGTGATTCTGATGAACTTGAAAGAGAAAGAGAAAGAAGGGAAACAACCCGGCACCACCATCTATATATATATCTTCTAATCTGCTAATCTGCTAATCAGAGAGTTAGCAGAGAGAGAGAGAGAGAGAGAGAGAGAAGTAGTAGATGAGAGATCGAACAAGTAGCTAGCTAGTGTGCAAGATCGATGTGATGGCCTGCCCACTCTATGTATCTCCAGCCGCCTCCCTCTGATCAATAATCATAATCATAATCATAATCATAATCATACAAATAAAAAATTCAAAATATGACCCGACCCGGCCCTTCCTTTCAACACAGCACACGGCAACATATATATTATATATTATATATTATATTGAATGCACGCGTTTACTTGACTCACCCAGAGTCCCAGACTCCCTCCGTCCTTGTCAGTTGAGGGGCGTTTGGTTAGGCTCTTCAGTCATCATTCTCTGCTATTTAGATGCCCTTGTCAGTTGTCACTTATTACAAGAAAGGGAATATATCCAGTAATAAGTGATTCTTGGCTATTATGATTACTATATCTCTGCCTATTGTGATAGCAAAAAGAAAAAAAGACGGAATTTTTTCATTCCTAGTTGATGGGAGATGGGAATCAGAACAACCGCGCGTGCACACTTCTTTTTTTTTTATTATTATTCTGTTAACACTCTTTTCTTCTTCTTTCCGATAATTTTCATAAGAGATGCCGACTCCGATCTCTTAACAACTAACAACTCACTCTGTTCCTTCCTAATTCATCACAATATATATAGAGCCAGAGTAGGTTCGTTGGACATCAATTTACTTTAAATTTGATGAACTCTGAAACCATCCAATCCATTTTACCATATCTGCTTTAACATTTGTGAACATCTGCTTCAATTTTTATGAGCAACAATTAAATGGATCTTACAATAGATCAGATGATTTTTAAACCCCTCAAATTTAAAATAGGTCCATTAATGTGCACCAAACCTGCTCCACTCTGATCACAATAAGGCACAGCTTGTTCTTATTTTTTGACAATAATTAAACGAGTAGAACTAGGGTGCTCTTAAGCTCACCAAAGTTTTGGTGAGCTTAACTCTAAAACTCATAAAATCGATTTTAAATGACGAATCCGAACCGTTGAAATCCGCTTACCTTACGTGTGATGCATCTACATGTGAAATTTTTAAAAATTCGAATTAATTTAGTATAAAGTCAAGTGGTCAAAAAACGTTTAAAAAATAGAATCCATGTATAAAATTAATCCTAGGATTAAAATAGATTTTACCACTAGACGCGCAGCGGAAACTTCAAGTCTAGCAGTAGCCTTCTTTTCCTTTCCTTCGTGTCTCCTTTCCTTCGTGTTTCCTTTCTTTCGTGTCGGATCCACGCAACAGCCTAGCAGTCACGCCTCTATCAGTATCCACACGAACATATTCAAAATCAACAGTCAACTGGTATGCTAGTACCAATCTGAAAGCCCCGTTTTTTTTCTTTCTTTCTCTTACGTTTTCTGATATGTGCGAAATGGAATTTTCTGGAACTTTTGAAACCGAACTGCTGCATGTATATTTATAATGTTTATGCATCCATTCATCACACCATCTGGTTGCACCTTTTAGAAAACGTGATCTGATCTGAGATCAGATCAGATCAGATCAGATTAGATCAGATCAGATCAGATTAGATCAAGAATTTGGGCCTAGCCCAATAAGACTTAATATATTAATTCAGCCCATATTATTTGGCCTGTAGAACATTTCTTACAGTCTCCCACTTGTTCTAATTCCAAATATTAATGTATCTAATACATTTGTCTGAAATTAATATATATATATATATATTAAATTTGATTTCAACCTTGTTCTTGTGTGTGACCCAATAGGTTCATATAATGTTGGCAGTGAGCTGAAAATTCTTTTTGGCACACAAATCATAAGCGGTCTCTAGCAGGGCATTATGACTACCCAAATTATATGAATGTCAATATCCGACAATTACCTCACAATTATTTATGTTAATCCCTTTATCACTTGATATCTTGATTGTACTCAAAGCAGGATATGTGTCAACTTTGTACAGTACAATCTTTGATTTCTCATAACAAAGTTAGATTGACTTTCATATGATTGACTATCAACCATATAGCACGGCCATGCATTTTTCAATCTATCTTTCTAGAGGGGCCCAGAGATATCATACTCTCAATACATGAGAGGGATAAATTCCATCTTGATCACTCACATTTCTTCATATGATTCATAATATACCCAATTACTACCTTTATAGCTACCTGGTTAAGGCTAACGTTTGATAGTATTAAAGTATATAATCCTCATTGAAGAAATCAATGATGATCTCAAGTCTAAGGATTCAACAAAATATTGTATAAAATAAACTGATGACACATAATAATCCATACAGTATTTTATAGCGGGTCTGTCCAATACCATGTTTATTAAAACATGTATCCATGTGATTGCATTGGATATCCCATATCAATGATCCGTAAAACCTGATCACCCACAATCAATCTACATACTAGTCTATTAAATTATTATTGTTCCGACTAATAATAAAGACTAGGGACTATTTAGAATAATATTGCATTCCATTATAAAGTTTTACGATCCAATTCATCGAATTGATGATAAATAATAAACAATAAATTATTCAAGGAACATTACATTGTTTTATTCATAAAACATAAATATACAAACAAACATCTAAATTATAAACCTCTGTAGCACAATAATAATCACTAGAGCCAATCACTCATGTATCTAATACCTATAGCTCTAGTATGCATATCATGCTTAACTTGCGAAAGAGGTTTAGTCAAAGGATCTGCCACATTTGCATCCGTTGCTATCTTGCATATTTTAACATCACCTCTATTCACTATCTCTCGAATAAGGTGAAAACGTCGAAGTATGTGTTTGGATTTTTGATGTGATCTTGGCTCTTTAGCCTGTGCGATTGCTCCATTATTATCACAATAGAGATCTACTGGATTTTCAATACTTTTAATCACACCAAGTTCAACAATGAACTTTTTTATCCAAACAGCCTCTTTTGCTGCTTCTGAAGCAGCAATATATTCAGCTTCTGTTGTAGAATCAGCTACTGTCTCCTGCTTGGAACTCTTCCAACTTACAGCTCCTCCATTAAGACAAAATACAAATCCAGATTGCGATCTAAAATCATCTTTGTCGGTTTGGAAGCTTGCATCTGTATAACTAGATACAACAAGCTCTTCCTCACCTCCATAAACAAGAAATGCATCCTTAGTCTTTCTCAAGTACTTAAGGATATTCTTCACTGCTATCCAATGACCCTCACCTGGATCGGACTGGTATCTGCTTGTGACACTCAAAGCATATGAAACATCGGGACGTGTACAAAGCATAGCATACATGATAGATCCAATTGCAGAAGCATATGGAATCTTACTCATGCGGTCTCGCTCATCTTGTGTCGAAGGACACTGATTCTTGCAAAAGACTTATGCCACTTGACATAGGTAAAGATCCTCTCTTTGAATCTTGCATGTTGAATCTTTTCAACACCTTGTCAATGTATGTACTTTGGCTCAATCCAATTAGCCTTTTTGATCTATTCCTATAGATCCTTATTCCCAATATGTAATTTGCTTCTCCTAAATCCTTCATTGAAAAACTACTTTTCAACGAATACTTTACTGATTGAAGCAATGGAATATCATTTCCAATCAACAGAATGTCATCCACATACAAGACAAGAAAAACAAGTGCGCTCCCACTAGTCTTTTCATAAACACAAGGTTCTTCTTCGTTCTTGATGAATCCAAATTCCTTGACCACTTCATCAAAACGAATATTCCAACTCCGAGATGCTTGTTTCAATCCATAAATAGATTTTCGAAGTTTGCATACTTTTCTAGCATTATTTGGATCAGCAAAACCTTCGGGTTGTGTCATGTACACATCCTCGTTCAAGTTTCCATTAAGGAAAGCGGTTTTGACATCCATTTGCCAAATCTCATAATCAAAATATGCGGCAATTGCTAGAAGTATTCTAATTGACTTAAGCATTGCAACTGGTGAAAAAGTTTCATCATAGTCTATCCCATGAATTTGCTTAAAACCTTTTGCCACCAAACGCGCTTTGTGAATGTGAACATTCCCATTCATGTCAATTTTCTTCTTAAAAATCCATTTACACTCAATGGTTCTTACACCATTAGGTAAATTAACCAAGCTCCAAACTTGATTATCTTCCATGGATTGCATTTCAGATTTCATAGCCTCAAGCCATTTATCAGAGTCCGGGCTTACCATTGCTTCACGAAACGTCGTAGGCTCATCGTTGTCCAACAACAATATGTCGCATTGTTCTGATATGAGCAACAAATACCTCTGAGGTATGCGACGTTCCCTATCTGACCTTCGTAATGGTAATGTCTCTTGTATAGGTTCCACAATGTCTTGTGGTTCCTCATGAGTAGTAGGAGTATCTTCTTGAGTATCTCGAATTTCTTCGAGATGCACATTACTCCCACTAACTCCTTTGGAGAGAAATTCTTTCTCCAAGAAGACACCATTTCGAGCAACAAATACTTTGTTCTCTGCCCTATTATAGAAGAAAAATCCCTTGGTTTGTTTCGGATATCCAACAAAGAAACACTTATCAGATTTAGGTGTGAGCTTATCAGACATCAATCGCTTTACATAAGCCTCACAACCCCAAATTTTAAGAAAAGACATACTAGGACGTTTCCCAGTCCATATCTCAAATGGTGTCTTCTCAACTGCCTTTGTTGGAACCCTATTAAGTGTGAAAGTTGCCGTTTCTAGAGCATATCCCCAAAATAATAATGGAAGATCAACTTGACTCATCATAGAACGAACCATGTCCAACAATGTTCTATTTCTCCTTTCAGACACACCATTCCATTGAGGTGTTCCTGGAGGAGTAAGTTGTGAAACAATTCCAAATTGCTTCAAATGTTCACCAAATTCTTGACTCAAATATTCGCCTCCTCGATCTGACCGAAGAGCTTTAATTGTCTTGCCAAGTTGATTTTGTACTTCATTCTGAAATTCCTTGAATTTCTCAAATGCTTCTGATTTATGTCTCATTAAATAGACATAACCATATCTACTAAAATCATCAGTAAATGTGATGAAGTACTGAAAACCACCTCTTGCGACTGAACTAAATGGTCCACATACATCTGAATGTATAAGTACCAATAGGTCATTCGCCCTTTCATTTATTCCAGTGAAATGTGTTTTAGTCATTTTTCCTAACAAACAAGCTTCGCATGTTTCAAGTGATTCCAAATCAAATGAGTCTAGAAGTCCTTCTTTATTAAGCTTCTTTATGCATTTCTCACTTACATGTCCTAAACGGCAATGCCATAATAGAGTGGAATTCAAATTATTTGATTTGAGTCTTTTGGTTTGTATGTTATAGACAGGAACATCAAGATCTAGAATATAAAGCCTATTATGTAATGAAGCTTTGCCATAATATATATCATTTAAATAAAAGCAACAGCCATTGTTCTTAAATTTAAATTCAAATCCAAACATATCCAAACATGAAATAAAGATAATGTTTCTACTTATGGCAGGTACATAATAGCAATTATTTAATTCTAAGATCATCTCGGAAGGTAAAGTCAATGATGTAGTGCCTATGGCCAAAGTAGTAACTCGTGCTCTATTGCCGACAGGTAGCTGTACCTCTCCTTTATTTAACATTCTACTCTTTGCGAGCACCTGCATATTTGAACAAATATGAGCTCCTGAACTGGTATCTAATACCCATGAATCAGTTTGATAAGTAGAAATGTTAATTTCTATAACAAAAATACCTGAAGTGGAAGCTCCACTTCCCTTCTTGTTATCTTCCTTGAACTTCTTGCAGTCTCTCTTCCAATGACCAATCTCATTGCAATAGAAGCACTGCGACTCAGCGGCACTGGCAACAGACTTTCTTTTGTTCAAGGTCCCACCCTGAACTTTGTCTTTGCATTTTCCTTTGGCCTTTCCTTTGCCCTTTTTGCCTTTCTTTTTGAAGTTCGTTTCCTTCTTAACCAACAGGACATCATTAGGTTTCCTCAGGTTTTGTTCGGCTGTCTTTAGCATTCCATGCAATTCTGTCATTGACTTCTCCAGCCCATTCATGTTAAAATTCAGAATGAATTGATGGTAACTTGAGGGCAAGGACTGGAGAATAATGTCAGTAGCCAACTCTTTACTGAGGGGATAGCCCAAACGGTTCAGATTCTCAATGTATCCCATCATCTTGAGTACATGAGGACTAACCGGGCTTCCTTCTGCCAGTTTGCATTGATATAATGCCTTTGATGTCTCATATCTCTCAGTACGAGCTTGAACTTGAAAAAGTTCACGAAGCTGCACAATTATGTCATAAGCACTCAATTTCTCAAGCTGCTTCTGAAGCTCAGAGTTCATTATCGTGAGCATGAGACAAGTAACATCAAGGTCATCATTCACATGCTTATCATAAATTGCTTGTTCTGCGGCAGAAATTTTACCATCTGTATCAGCCTTTGGTTTTTCAGGAACGGGTTTCTCTAGAACGTATTCCTTTTTCTCTTGCTTGAGAATTATGCGTAAGTTTCTATACCAGTCTAAAAAGTTTGGACCAGTGAGTTTTGCACTATCTTTTTCAATAGCAGATCGCAACGTAAAAGTGGATGTATTTGCCATAATCTACAACAAAATAAATATGCAGAAATTTAGACTTTAAGTTTATGTTTTAGAAAAACCTTTTAACTAAAGTTTTATTCCCACTATGTGTTTTAAAATTAATGTCCCATATAAAACCACATAGCGAACCAAGATCCATATTTCACCAAATTCAAGTGAGCTTTGGCATCACTGCTTAAATTTAGTTATTTAGGTAAGCACTCCCATGCTAATTACATCTAATATAACTCTTGATTTGTTTGAGGTGACATTCCATGTCCCGGCTCCTCAAACCTATGCCTCAAGGCCCAAAAACGTTTTGATAGCCTAGTTAAGTGAAACCAATTCTCTATATATAAGTATCCAACACTTATATCCTACCTCATTAAGATAACTAATGATACCTTGCTTTGGCAAGCCCATCAATTAGTGATCGAAACCTTGATAGGTTAGAGATTTTGGAAAGGCATAAAACTTAATTTTTCTTTAAGGGACTTTGTTGTTTATTTTGAAAACATGCTATACAATAAACAATTAAATAATAACATGAGCCCAATTCATAAGTGGAATAGTATGATCCATGGCATGATAATCTCCATTGTAAGACTCCACTCGACAATAGCCACCATCCATCCTTCATGTAATCTTCTTTATTCTAACCAAAATAACTACTCTAATGACAATAAAGAAAAAACATATATGTCCTAATTTTAACGGTTCGCAGACCGTATAAATGATACATAATAAGCGACATGCAAGTCACTTTTAATTATATAATAAATTAATTCACGGGGCAACGGGATCATACTATTCACATATTCCATAACTGCAAAACAAAGTTAGATATAGAATCTAATTCTAAATATGGGCTCATGCATAAATATGGGCTCATGAAGAAATTTTTTCTGTAATACAGTATATATTACTTAAACAATTTCTCTTCAGATTCATAAAATAATCATATATCAGAATCAGTCTAACTGATTCGGTTTTCATAAAACAGAACTTTCAGATTAAATTTAATTAACCTAAAATTTGAATCAATCCAACTGATTCAATTCTGTCAGAACAATCTAATTGTTATGATTATTTAATTATTCCTTAACCCACACATAAATCGCCAAATTAATTCGTATAATTTTAATCAATCCAATCGATTAAATTGATACGTTAATCTAATTAACAATCAGAAATCCAGAATTAATTCTACACAAGTGGCTCTGATACCACTGTTGGGATTTCGGGTAGGTTATAGTGCAACAATTCGAATCAGTTCAAGATGTTCACTACCCGAAAACCAGAATCCATGTATAAAATTAATCCTATGATTAAAATAGATTTTACCACTAGACGCGCAGCGGAAACTTCAAGTCTAGCAGTAGCCTTCTTTTCCTTTCCTTCGTGTCTCCTTTCCTTCGTGTTTCCTTTCTTTCGTGTCGGATCCACGCAACAGCCTAGCAGTCACGCCTCTATCAGTATCCACACGAACAGATTCAAAATCAACAGTCAACTGGTATGCTAGTACCAATCTGAAAGCCCCGTTTTTTTTCTTTCTTTCTCTTACGTTTTCTGATATGTGCGAAATGGAATTTTCTGAAACTTTTGAAACCGAACTGCTGCATGTATATTTATAATGTTTATGCATCCATTCATCACACCATCTGGTTGCACCTTTTAGAAAACGTGATCTGATCTGAGATCAGATCAGATCAGATCAGATTAGATCAAGAATTTGGGCCTAGCCCAATAAGACTTAATATATTAATTCAGCCCATATTATTTGGCCTGTAGAACATTTCTTACAACTCCCACCCTTTCTCTGTCTCTTTGCCTCCCCAAAATCTCTTCCTCTCCGCCAAGTCGCCTCCTCTAGTTATACGATACTGAAGTCTGATATGCTGAAGCACACACCCCTCTCCGCCTCCTCTGATTCTCCACTCATTTGGTAAGATAACACATTTTATGCCCTGTCACAAAGTAGTTAATTTTAGTCTTTGTAGGTCAAATCTAAAAGATGATTCGAATCACAAAGTAGCAAAGAAATTAATTCCAATCTCTTTCAAGGAAGTGTTAAACATATCAGTAGCAGCAGGAAATTTATTATTTTTGTCATTTTCAAAAGATGAGACGAGGTCACTTAATTCTGTACTCGTTGAATCCAAACTGCCTCAAGAAATTGTAGCACTTAATTATTCTTGAATTTGCTCCAAAGTAAAAAAATCAAAGGAGAAGGAAATGAATAATAATAATAATAATAATAATAAGGGACAATATCACTTCTCAGGTATTTTTAAGATGTTTAAATTTTATTCATCTTTGACATTTCAAGGAAGAAATATCTGACAACTGTCTGTTTTGATCTTGGCAAAACATACTACTTTTCAGCACTTTGATTTTGGCCAGGAACTGACTCCGAAACTATCCAAAACTACTCTATTTTGTCCAGGAACTACTTTTGTTTTAGCCAGGAACAAACTATATTTTCTCTAATGACACCGTATCTTTCTGGGGAAGCTAAGAGAGAAAAATGATTGGGTGTAAAACTAAGGGAAGGAAAAATTTAACACTAGTGGGTCCCAAAAGGTTATTTTTGTCAAAGAATTTGAAGATAATGTATTTTGGTAAAAAAATTTCAAAAGTAGGTTATTTTGTAAAATTTCCCCCCTAAACCAGTGTTATAAATAGTAGTATGCGCTCGTCGGACAGATAAGATACCGTCAAACAATTAATTAGAAATAATCGAAAACAATCAATCATGATTAGAAATAATCGATCAATTAGTCAGAAAATTCTATAACAGTTTAGTCACCACCAACGATTAATTAGTTGATTAATTGACCTAAACATACGTCTTTTACAACACTACTTTAAATTATATTAACTATGTATAATAAATTTTATATATTTATTGGTATTAGATCATAGTAGAAATAATTATTCTTCATTTGATTCAACAAAAATTATTATGATAACTAGTACGATGTTCTCAAGTTCATTAAATCTTTTTGTGAATTTAATTTTAAAATCTATCATATATTGTTTCAAACAATAGATTCGAATTGTTTGAATCAATCTACCTTATAAGTGATGAGTGTACATGAAAACAAAAAAAACAAAAATTTCAAATTAATTTAATATAAAGTCAAATAGTCAAAATTTTAAAAAATTATTAATTAGTTTTAATACATTTATGTTTTGAGTGTTTTTTTACTACTTGATTCCATACCAAATCAATTAGAAAATTTAAAATTTTCACATGCAAACACATTACTCGTAAGGTAGATAGGTTTCAACAGTTCACATTAGTTATTTGAGAGTTGAGACTAATATGAAAGATTTTAGAGTTGAGATCACAAAGATGCTTTAGAAACACTTTAGTTCTACTCGTTAGATTCAGAACTTTTGATGTAAGGAGTCTTTAACTGATTTTTAGAAGTTAATTAAATGTTTCCTAATTATCTAAGCATTTTATTTGTGAATTGAATTGTAATAGAAACTTGAGTTTTATGAAGATTGTTTATTATTTTATAACGCTAATATATTACTTTTGAAAATAAAAAGAAGTATATATATTGTAATCATAATCATACATCACATCGAGAAAAAGTCAAAATAACTGCATTCCTTATTTATGGTTATTATAAATATACATGACCGGTCATTTGCATTTGCATCGCTAATATCTGAAATTTTCTTCTATTAACAACATAATTTAATGTAAAATAAAATTGAATAAGTATTTATTGAGAGCAAAAATGATACAAGAGAAAAAAAAACTCCGAATTCGGAGGTCTTGAATTGATCGATTGTCCAGCTCCAGTATCACTTGACAGTGGGACCCATGATGTGACATGATTGCCTCTTTATCTCCCACACGGAACTGTAGGAGGTCAAATGAACATCAGACCAAATTCTATTTAAAGCGTCCGATTGAAATCAAGATTCGAGCGCACTGATAAGTATACAGTGTAGATCAATTGAGAAGCAAAATTTGGTCCATTGCCCATCGGACCGCTGCCAAGGCTTTCTAGCTAGAAGGGTCTGGTCTGGTCTGGTCTGGTCTGGTTGTTAGCCTAGCTCTTACCCGCCCCCGCTTTCCCGCTTTCCCTCTTTCCCTCTTTCCCTCCGATCGATCTCCTGAAGTCTCCCAATCAGCGCCAGCAATCCAGCATCCGATGTCTGAGCTGGCCTCTGCTAAGTCGGACACCGCATCTGATGCCTGGTCGGCGATGGTCTCCTGGTTGAGCCTCATCATGCGAACGCTGCTCCAGGTCGTCAGCGGGACCTACTGCTCCTGGGCCCCCACCCACTTCCTCCCTACTACTACTTTCTTCTCCGTCGCCTTCAAGCCTCTTCCCTCTGCCTCTGACCCCGAGATCCCCATCATCACCTCTACTTCTCCTCCCCTCCCCGCCTCATCGCCGGAGACCCTCGATAGACTCACGGTCAGTTCTCAATCTCATTCTCGTTTTACGCTTAATTGTACTACCACTACCAGATCTCTTTCTTACTTACCCTCCACTTGAAATTTTCAACTTCTTATCAATTCGATCTGCTCAGTATTTTATTCAATTTAAAAATATGCTCAATTCGCCTTCAAGCCAGATATGACTTCTCAATCCAACACTATGTCTATCATATGTTCATACTATTTTTGGTACAGTGCCACAGCCCACAGTAGGGGAGGAGTAGGACTAACTAATTCACCTTTTAATTACAGGATATTGCTAACAATAGTATACAACTTAATTTCATCACACACTAGTCTACTCTATTGTATTCTTCCAAAAAATTAAAATATTCAAAAACTGTTTATCTGCTGAAGCTCCCTTTTGGATCTTTTCTCTTGTGTCTATTAGTTCTAAACCTAATTTATCCTTGCTATCCAAGTATCAACAAGTTCAACTCAAAGCATTCTTCAACCCATATGGTTTATTTGAAAAATAACCCTGGTATTTCTATCCAATTTTAATTCATGCTCTCTTATGGGCTGAACCACTGAAGGATATAATTTATGGAAACCCTAAAATTTTCCTAACTTGTAGGTGGTACTTGATTTGGATGAGACGTTGGTATGTGCTTACGAGACAAGCAGCCTCACAGACTTTGTGCGTTCCCAAGCTATTGAAGGCGGACTCAAATCCTTTGAAATTGAGTTTTTCTCATCAAGCAAGGTGACTCACTATTTTTTTTTTTACAGCTGGATAGCGGCAAACCATGTTTCTGGTACCAATGGTACCAATAATGGATTGTAATGGTTTCTTGTGCAATCCTCTTATCATTTTACAGTTCTGTACTAAACTAAACAAGAGGATTCATGGATAATAAAAAAGGAAAAGAAGTGGCCAATTTGAGATCTGACTGGTGACTTATACAGGAAAAAAAAATATGGGTCTGATTAAAATCTACTAGACATTTGTTATGCACTGACAATGCTCTACATTATTGTACTGGATTAATCTGGTATGGTAGTTCTGTATGCAGTACTAAATGTATTGGCTGTCTTATCTGGTAGTGCATAATTTTTTAAAATGTTAAGTTTGTGTATGTTGTGGGCTGTTATAATCTATTCATCTTTAAGTATCTTTCCATACACAAATTTACAGCTTTACCTGCTTGTACCAGCATCACCATGAATCTCTGAAATCCTGGAAGGCAAAGTATTACTAAAAGGCCACCATCAAGGAAACAATCTGAATTAAACTTTTCTTTGATTTGATTGAAGGAAGTTGAAGGGAAGCCCAAAATAAACCATGTCACCGTTTTTGAACGGCCTGGTTTGGAAGAGTTCTTGCAGGAAGTAAGCAAATTTGCAGATCTTGTGCTCTTCACAGCTGGTCTCGAAGGTTTAAATTCTGTCTCAAATTTGCACCATGTTGTTTCTGTTTTTCTTGGTTTTGTGCCTTGTTATAATTATGACATTTTTTTAAGGCTATGCTCGACCACTCGTTGATAGAATTGATGTCAAGAATATGTTCAAGCTTCGTCTGTATCGGCCTGCAACTGTGAGCACGTAAGTTATATCAGTAATCTTTTCTAGATTCATGCATGATTTATTTCATGAGGCATCTTCCCCACCCCCTCTGGCCGTGTGGTATCTATAAAAATATCCACGATTATTTCGATATGTGGATGTTCATGTTATGTATTTGACTGACCTGAAAGGTTGCCTTTTTATAAAATGTAGGGGAAAGATCTGATAACAAAGTACTTTAAATTCAAATGGAATATGACAAAAAATTTGGAAAGAGTTATTTATTTATTTTTATTTTTGTAAAAGCATAAAATGGCAAATAGGAGTACAATGGTTGATGTGACTGGGGGTTAGTTTACAAGAAAGAGGAGGGATCCAATATTTTCAAAGTTCAAATAGTCGATCCAAACTGTTCTACATGATGGAATATGTTAAAATGTGCTTGCAGATCAAATTTTACATTTTTTTTTAATTTTTTTTACTATTTATTAAGATTGGTACAAAAATTCAATGGTCTAAATATAGCAATTTTGTTAAATATTTAATAAATAGTACAAAAATTTCAAAAAAATGTAAAATTTGATCTGCAAGCACATTTTAACATATCTATCATGTTGAACGGTTTGGATCGACTATTTGAACTTTGAAAACTTTGAAAATCGAGAATGTAATACGGTGTCACCAAAAAAGGTGTAATTGGATCCCTCCTCTACAAGAAATTATATCTTCATGTTCAAAGCCTCACATTAACATACAATTTTGTGCTTTGGTTATTTATCACTTGAAACAGGGAGTACAGAGAGCATGTGAAAGATATGACATGTATATCGAAGGATCTCAACCGAATTGTAATTGTAGATAATAACCCTTTCAGTTTCCTCTTGCAACCTTTGAATGGGATACCGTGTGTACCATTTTCACCTTCACAACCTTCTGATGATCAGGTACCTGTAACTATTTATATAAAATTATACATACAGATTACAGTTGTTGTCATGTGTCTTTATTAACTAATTTGAACCTTTATGTTAGCATAGCATTAAGAACAGGAAAACGGATTGAGCTTGCTTTTTCCCTCTAAAATAAGGACTAAAGGAAAATAAACAAAAGGAAGAAATAAGATAATTTATTGTCTTTTGACATTTCACTTTTCTGATGGCCATATTCAAATGAGGAGCATTTTTTAGGATTGCAGTCATATCTCCACTACATAATTTTAGCTTGTCTGTAGCAACCCTAATGTGTAGGTTGTGGTACACTAGGGTCTCTTTCCCCCTTGCAATTTATTATGTTAACCTCATGATTTGCTTCATTATTAAAATTTCAGCTGTTGAGTGTGCTGCTTCCCCTTCTCAAGGAGCTCTCTGTGCACAGAGATGTCAGACCATTGTTAAATTGTATATTTCAAATGCCAGATTGGTTTCAAAAGCATGGGGTCCCTCAGTCTTCTTCCTCCTAAATCTTCCCGCCCCCCCAAAAAAAAAGAATGAATGACATGCAATTATTTTAGCCAAAGGCTTTTTGTAAATGGTATCATTCAATTTTTTTATTTTTTATTCTTTGGAATGCCTTAAAACCATTGTTTGGCAAGTTAATGAGGATGGGAGTCCCATACTAATTGTGTATTGTTTTGGGCACATAGGTTTTTATTTAAGAGAAAGTTCATTTTTTTTTATTTGTTTTGTATATTTGGTAGAATTTGATGTGATAGCGTGAAGTTTTATATTTGCATTTATTATGATGGCGCCTACTGCAGGGAAAAAAAAAATCGTTACCTTGTATCAGGTTTTAGAGGAGCTCATTCAAGACATACTCGAATGATTATTCAATACAAAATGAGAGGTTTGTTTTTCTCTTATGGAGACAGGCAATAAAAAGAGGTATTTTCGTGGTTTGTGGATCACTAGTATAAATGCATGATAGTTATCAAAGAAAGTCATTAGATATTTGAGTAAAAAAAAGAAACATGATTGTGAATATAGTATAGGCATTTTCTTAGGTGGGTCTTCGCATTGTTAGTGAAACAAGTATGTCAATTAAACTCCACCACAACAGGGTCAACAACATTTTGTTAGGTGAGTTAGGAAGTGCTAATTAATATACACCTTCAATGCAATTAAACTCCACCACAAACAGGGTCAACACCATTTTCTTGGTTAATTTTTGCACGTGCAAGAGTGATAGAAGAGGCAGCCTTGTGAATTTTCGCATTCTTTCACCCCTACGGGCTAGAATTCGAATTTTTTTTTTATAAACCATAATTAACAAATCAGCTTTTACAAAACCAGCATGAGTACTTTGGTTTTTTGAAAAACTATAAGGACCGAATGCTCCATTCGGTCTCCAGTTTTCCCTTTCCTCCAGACCGAATGGAGCACTCGGTCTCAAGCCTTTTTTCATGTTTTCCCTGCAGGTGCCACAGAAGATCTTGAAAAGTCCAGACCTAGTAGACCATTTGGTCTGGAGATTTATTAAAGTGTCCTCCCGTCTCTGCGTTGCGTTGCCCCATGCACCATTTTTTCTCCCCTCTGCGTTGTGTCCCCCCCTATCTCTTCTCTCTCTCCGTGGCTGCCTCAAAATTTTTTTTTTACTCTCTAATTATATAGGTTTGTATATTTTTGAAAGAAGAACAAGAAAAGCTTCAGATCTACAAGTTTCGTTAGGTATGGAGTTTAATTCTCTTATTTTTGATTAATAATCCGAAATTATAAATAAATAGTTAGAATAAATGGTTTAGTAGCATAAATGATTTATGTAATGGTAGTATAAATAAATAGTTTTTGTGTAATTTTTTTCTTTTTGTAGTATAAATGATTTATGTGTATTTCTTTAGTAGTATAAATGACTTATGGACTAATTGTAGTATAAATAAATGTTTATGTAGTAATTGTAGTATAAAAATGATTTATATAGTAATTTATTTGCATGTAGCTTATGTAATAATTGTAGTTTAACTAAATAGTTTATGTTGTAATTTATTTGTATGTAGTTTGCATGTAGTATAAATAAATAGTTTATGTAGTAATTGTAGTATAAATTATTTTTGTAGTAATTGTATTAATTTATATTTATTTTTCTAGCGTAATTTAAGTTTATATATTGTAACTATTAATTGTAGAAATATTTAGTGTACATGCATTTAGTAATTGTTGGATGATTTATTTTTTTAGTGCAATTTAGATTTTTTTAGTGCAATTGTAGAATAATGAAAAATAATAGAATTAATGTTAATATTTAATTCAATATTTGCATGTTAATATTCAATTCAATATTTGCATGTCAATATTGAATTGGAATTGCATGTTAATATTTTTTTGTATGAATTTATTTATATTGTAGTGAAAAATGAAAGGTGAACAATCTTTATTGCAGTTGTCCAACAAATATAGTGACTCAAAATTCAGATGTGTCAGGGACAGAGAATCTCGAGATGAAGACAGCAACTTAATGTAGAACGTGCTTATAATTTAGCTTCTGTAGTTCATGTTTTGTTGTTTAGTTTGTTGTTTTATTTTAATTTGTTGTTTTATTTTAAGTATTTAATTTGTTATTTAATTTTTCATGCATTTTGACTTTCAAAAAAATAAATGAATGCACCAGACGTCTTTCATAAATGAATGTGCCAGGCGTCCTTCATAAACGAATAAACCTTAAACACACGTAGTCTTCTAGTTTAAAAAAACGTATTATTCCACGCCACAAAAACATACCAATTGAATATTCTAATTAAAAAAATAGTCCACAATTGTTCAGCGTTCTTTACGTCTGAATATTTTACGCATCGGACTATTAGTTGCAGGTCGGCTACCGGATGCCTCTACTTGGCTACCAGATGGGCGGCTACTGGATGCTTCTGCTTGGCTACCAGATGGGCGGATACCGGATGCCTCTGCTTGGCTACCAGATGGGTGGATACCGGATACACTTCTTCGTGAACCTTGTGTAGCAGTTGCCTCTCTATATATAGCAGATGCCTCTGGACGTGGACCAGATACGCTTCTTCGTCTTCCATCAGTTGCTCCTTTTAAATAATGACAAAAAAATAATTAGGTGTGTGTCAAATAATTAAAATATTAACTTATTCACTCACTATGTAATTTCGAACCTGAATTTCTTGTTCTACAGGATCCCTCTAGACGATGTACTACATTGCATGGCCTAATTCGAGTTTCCATATCATTCATAGAATTAGGAATTCTCTTGTGCTTTCTCCAACCCTTATTAACTTTATTTGGGTCTGGCTTGATTATAGGCGCTCCCGCATCAAATGGCCAATTGTGAGCGTTACCAAAGCTAAAAAAATTACCCCTCCATGTGTTGACATAATTTTCAACACTATAATAGTGACTTACATAGTTCATCAAATTTAGACGAAACTTACAACACACCACTAGGACGTGGTCGCAAGGAATGCCAGTAAATTACGGCTTCTGACACTCACAAATAGGTATCTCCCTCTCTCCACCTGGAAATCTAACTTCATACTTCATATCTCCCTTCACTCCCTACAATCAATAAATCAAAATAATTAAATGTTATCATTTATAAATTGAAACTGATAATTTAAGTAAACAGCTGACATACCATTCTGACGACTCCATCATGAACTATGACCTCAAAATCGTTGGGCCCCATTGGTATCACTCCATGCTCCTTTTCTTTTCCTGTCCGATATTCTAAAACTGATAATATATTCTCTGATAATTTCATTCCTCTTCGAACCCACTGTTGAGTGACCTTACCTCTGTTGACATACCAATCCACAATTTTGTAAAATGTGCGATCAACTATCACTGTTACAGGTAGTTGGCGAGTCACTCGAAATACGTTATTCAAGAATTCTGATCCGTTTGTAGTCATTATACCCCACCTATTCATGCCTCCGTCATGACATTGTGCCTATTTATGAAGTTGCAAAGGCTCTTCTTTGAGATTTTGCAACCATTTACCACACCACATTACATACTGATAAGTAGTAATACTCCTACCTTTTATCAAATCTATACCCTCATCAAACCTCCAAGGTTTCATCTTACAAACAAATTTCTTAAATATTTTTTTTATGATTTGGTCCTTGCACAACTTGTAAACATTTGACGTAATATGTTGAGAACATAATCGATGAACTGCTTCACCCCTTTCCTCACACCACCCTAAATCAGGTCTATCAAACATTGAACGGATTGCAGCATGCTAGTCTAATATAACGCATATCCGACCAGGACCGACAACATTTTCACGTACAAATTGCATAAACTAGCCCCAATTAGATGAACTCTCCTCATCCGCAATTCCGAACGCAGTTGGCAATAATTGTTGTTCTGCATCATAGGCGCATGCCATGAATAATTTTCCTTTATACCTGCCAGATAGGTGTCCAGCATCTACATTTATAACTGGTCGGACATATGGCCAGGATTCAATGCATGGACTGAAAGCCCATGCCACACGGGTGAAAATACGGATGCCCATTTCTGTAGATGGTTCATGCTCATTACATATTTTGTGCCTGGGGTAGACATCTGGATTGCACCGAGCAGAGAAGGTATCAGTTCATAGGCTTTTTCCCAAAAGCCAAATAAATCAGCAATAGCCAACTCCCTCCCTCTCCAAATCTTGTTGTATAAAAGCTGAACCATTTTGTATCGATTTCTAACTACAAATCGACATGCTTTAATTGACATCGCCAGGTCCTCCTTCAAACCAGGTTTGATTATATTTGCAATTATCCTGGTAGTCATCTGACGACTGTCTACTTTACAAGCAATACTATAACAATTGTGCTCGTATGGGTTTATTGCAATTGTCCAATTTCCCGTCTCAGTAGTTTTTGCGTATAACCTCCATGGACAACCTTCTACTTTACATATAACTATACAGCCAGTACGATTAGTATGGGTTTGTTGTAATTCTAAGTTATGATTTATGACAAATTCACCCAACTGAGATTTAAGATCGGCTTTGGATTCAAACATCTGTCCCACTGAAAATTAACCGTCAATTCTGGGTAGATAACCAAAAAATGCTTCATCCTTGTATGACATCGGCACATCGTCATTAAATACCAGAAAATGACACTGCAATCCTCGATTAATAAAGGGAATAGACATTACCCACTCCTTCATTACATCTTGTATTATAATTTGATCCTCCATTTCAGCCATATCATCTTCCCCGACAACTGAGTCATCAAGGTCAGAGTTTGTGTTTGAGCTAGTATTATTATTCAGCTTGTCAAAACGAGTTGCCAAATCATCCACTATCGGTATTTCGGGTGGGTTATCACAATATATGGGTGAATCAGACACCATTGTGTCTCTGCTACTTCCAGGTACACTACCAGGATTTGGGTCATAATTGGTCTAACTAACAAATGGTACTGACTCAACCACTAAATCAAGAAGTTTAAAATTCAGTACCAGAGTGGCATGCTTAAGCACCATGTGCCATATTGTTCTGTTGTCTATGCTAAGCAACTGGTATTTTTCTACTGAGTCAGGAGGTGCCGTATTCAAACGTGCCATGATTGTCAATTCGAACTGGCTAGGAAGCAAACGAATGCCAAGATATATATTTTTTCTTAGCTCATCAAGACTCGTTAAGTTAGTAATAGCAAATGTGTAGGTCGGTGCATCTGAAATTTCATGTTCATAATAAACATTTATTATTACTTGAGACATTACCTGAAAAAAAAAAATTTCACAATCAACCATCGATATCATTTTTAATTTTACAACATATTTAAGTGGGATTTATAATTTTATAATTTAGATTTATTTTAAGTCAAATTTAATTTAATTTAATTTAAGTTAAGTTTTGTGTCAGGTTAAAATAATAATTTGACTATTCAAAAAGCAGTATATCACCACATTCAAAAGCAGCAAGCGCTTGTGAAACAATATACCTTAGTCTTTATATTATTTTTTCAATTTGAGAATTTATAAAAGTTACGAAGTTGCATGTAACTTTTCTTTTCTTATCATGTCAGAATGTTAAAAAATATAGTTCATTTTATATAAAATCATGAAATGGTAAACCCTCAAGATCAATAAAAAAAAAAAAAAAACTTTTCAACTTCATTACTTTGTATAAAAAAAAAACTAAATTATTATAACTTTTTTGAATTTACATTTTTTTTAAAATCTTAATTTCCTAATGCAAGAAAATTTGACTATATACAGTGGAGCATAAGAAATGGTAAACATTTTGACTCCTTCTGCAAAATATAATTATGTGTATGTTTTGTCTTAGAAAGTATTTAGCTAATGTCAATCAATATTTATATATCGATTTATTTATTTATTTTATATAATTTTTCTAATGAAAAAAAAAACATACAGTTAATATCTTCAAATAAAAGATGCTCTTATGAACGTAATTAAAAAAAAAAACTTACTACAATCTTTAGATGAAAGCTACCAACACAATGCAGATGCTGATATGTAAAAACACAATATTGCGATAGAGCTTAATTTTCAACTAGAAATGGTGAAAATGGAAAAGTGAATTGGAGAAGAAAAATTTGAGAAGGGAGTGAATTGGATACACTTGGGAGAGTTGATTTTCAGCTAACATAATGCCCTATGTCTTATATAGACGGATTATGTCGGTGCGTGAACAGAAACAAAAGGTAAAAGTGCTACCAGGAATTCTAACTTGTAATGATGTGAATTGTCGATGGAAATAGATTTTATTGGGAAAAAAAAAATCAAGACCGAATGCTGTATTCGGTCTGGAGAAATATACCGCACCACCTGCTGCACAGAAAATTGTGGAAAAGTTGGAAAAAAAGCTTGAGATCGAGTGCTCCATTCGGTTTGGAGAAAAGAGAAAAGTGAAGACTGAATGGAGCATTTGGTCCTTCTGATTTAAAAAAAAAAACAAAGTATTCATGTTGGTTGCGTAAGAACTGATTTATTAATTATGATTTATAAAAAAGAATTTCCTAGAATTCAGATGCAGTGAAGATTAGATGGTGGAAGTATTTATTTTACGAGAGATACAGTCACTTCCGTTTGAGGTTTAATCGGGTTTGAGTTTGACCCCTAACCTGTCCTATAGCTATAGGGCTATAGGCTCTAGGGTTGGCGACTGCGACTATTCAAAGAAAAGAGTTCCAACTTCCAATTCTTTGCTCATTTTTTCTCCTCCTCTCCTCGCCTTTTAACGCTTCAAGTTTTCAACCCAAGCAAGCTTCCTCTTCCCAAAATTCCTCTGCAATTCCTGCGCAATCTCACCTCAAATATATACATATATATATCTTTCTTTTATTTCGATTTTCTTATGGCCGAAGACGATTCCTCTGATTTCACGTTTTGCCAGGCATATTTTTCTTCTCTCTCTTTCATTATTCACCACAAATTTTATTATGATTACAATATCACTATTATGCAAATTTCAGCATGGCTTTCAAGAAAGATAAAGAGATGATTTGGTTCCCTAATAAGTCCCACTTCACTTGCCTGGAACTGGAATACATCTTCAATTCAACCTTAACATGCACTGTTCCAAAATTATGGGCTATCAAAAACCAAATTTCGCTACAATTGAGCTTAAATTTTGCTTTTTAATTCAGTTCAGGATCAATTTTGTCTAATTTATGATCAGCAATGTTGGGATACTGTTTGACTGCTACCAGTACCTGCATTTTCTTTTTTGACCAGCTAACAGCTAAAGCTGCTGTGCAGTACTGGGTTACTTGATTCTTTCAATAATTATTCTCATGGTTCGTATTATCTCACTGTAATTGTGAATTGTTTTTTTTTTTGTAATACATGGGTAATTCCAATTTTGAAATCTCTCTTAGGTTTCTCCACCCGTGGATCAGTACCCGGTAGAGTCTCCTAAAGCACTACCATCCCTTCAAAATATAACGCTAGATGAACCCTCTAATGATGCACCTAAAGGACTGGAGGGTTCCAGTTTGAATAACACCCAGAGTAAACAAACGGATAACTCTAAACCAGCGGCGAACTTGAAAAAGGAAGAACTAACAAAACCTAGTAGTAGTAGCGGCGGCAACACTGGAGAGTCTGGTGATGCAGTTACTGAGAAGAAACCTGTTCAAAAGAAAATTGCTAGAGCTAAGGTTCCATTTGAGAAAGGTTACAGTCAAATGGATTGGCTAAAGCTTACTCGTACCGACCCCGATCTGGCAGGTATTGTTGAGATGTATAAACTTAAGTTTTTGGGTGTTAATTCATAAATTTTCTTTCGAGTCATATTAGGTTCTGAATTTTTGTTGAAGAAATGAATGGTGAGCCCAGTCATGATGGAGGTTGCCTAATAGGTTGCCCAACCGATGCTTTTGACCCGTAGCTAGGGTACTTTCTCAGTGCATAAATGAAATTGGATAAGGAAGAACCAAGTACCAGCAACAGAAAATGTGTTACATTATGTTATGAAACAGAATTTCTGTGAAATTTAAAGAACGACTAATGTCATATGCCATTTACACGGAGCTTATGATTATTCAAGACCTATTTTTGATAGATACTACAAACACAGAATTCTTTGACCAAAATGTTGTTTTACTACATTGGGACATATATCTTAAGGCAGAACTATTTTTTTTTTTCTCTCTCTCAATGCAAAGTAACTCTTGTCTTCTATTTAGCAAAATAAAGTTAAATTTTTTGATAAAAGAATGATATGAAAAACCAACTCTTCTGCCAAAAACGTTTCTCTAAATATAAATGTATAACAGGGCTCAAGGGAAAGTCAAATCGAAGGCTAATAACTTTGGAGGAAGTAAAGCAGCACAAAAGCACAGAAGGACATATTTGGACTGTTTTAAAAGGCCGAGTGTATAATATTTCTCCTTATTTCAAATTCCATCCTGGAGGTAAAGGAATAAAGAAAAGTTTATCAAATTTCAATCTTGGTGGGACCGTCCTGCTATTTGCAATCTGGTACCTGTGTTGGACAGGTTACCGGATTGCTTTTAACTGCTGGATTTTATGACCTGTCTGGTGTGTTGGTTGAGCAAGTGGTGACCTGACCGGACCTGTTCATGTCAAATTCATTTTTTTGTTGAAACAAAAGGTCAAAGCTATGCCTTTTAAAAGGAAAAATAATCTATATAGAACTACATGTCAATAAGCAGCCTGATAATGTGCTATGTTGACCTGAGATGTTAACAGCTCAGTGTGAGTCAACATTTTGATTTTTTCGGCTCTTGTTCAAAAGATGACTGGACCTTATATATTGCCTCCTTAACTGGTAGCAAGATATTTCAGGTTTCAGTTGCTACCAGATCATGCATGCTTGTACTGGTTGCATATTAGTATATTTGTTTGGTTGCTTCTCCATGCTTATTGCTGTTTGTTTATTACTACCAAATGTGCATGCCGTAGTAGGTTCATACCAGTCAGATCCAGTGCATTTCTAGTGTTCAGTGTTATTGAGCAGAATTCTAATATAATGTAAAACATGTTTTTGAGTTTTATATTATTTTTCATTTCATTTTTTAACAAGTTGTTCAATCTTCTCAGGGGTAGATATGCTTATGAAGGCTGCTGGGAAAGATTGCACCTCTTTGTTCAGTATCCTTTTGTTACAATAGTGCCTTCACTAATTATGGCACCAGTTTGTATCAGTTTAAGGCATGATCGATATTAGATTAATTCCAGTTAAGCACTGAGCCACTGACCTGTTCTATTGGCCCATGGTGTTTGGAATTTAATAGCATGGCCACTTCATAATGGCAATTGGTTTTATTTATTACTCTTATCCTTTTGATTATAGCTAATAGCTACAGTTGAGTTGATATTTTTGTTGTCAGCTAGTATACCTTAATGAATCTGAAGATAAGTATCATGCATGGGTAAATGCGGAGTTTATGTTGGAGAAATGCCTTGTTGGATTTCTGGATGTCAGCGAATGAAGAAGATATGAAAGCAAATTTTATCTGTTGCAGCAGCTTCCTCTCAGAATTGAGGCCATTGCCATTGTTTACTAAATTAGAGAAATATTTGTACGTGGATTGTCACTTTTCAAGCATTGTAATAATAATATGCAAGGACTTCTACTCAGGTGTAGGCGCCCCAATTTTTTATTAGTAGGAATTAAAAGGTAAACTAATTAAAAAAATTCAGAAAATAAGCAAGACGCAATATAGGTCCGTTTCATTGATTGAAACTTTTTTAAATTACAAACCACAGTTCCCCAATGTATGTTGTATGTTGTATGTTGTCTGATCAATAAAAGGTACGTTTGGAACTCTGTATTAGCATTGCTAACTTTGCATGATGATAAATAAAACGTTTGGGATGAGGTTTGTAAGAGCAAGAGTCAAGGAGGACTCAGGTGTTAGATCTTCATCGTATGAATAATTCTCTTTTGACTAAATGGTTATTTCGGTTTCATGATAATACAGTAGTAGGTATATAAAAAGATATTATAATTGAGAAATATTCTCATACAGGTGATAAAAGAGTGAAATCTTTTATATGGAATGATATTTTAATATCTAGGTGTATTTTGCATGCAAGTACAATATGACAGATTGGTAATGGAGAAATAGTGAGATTTTGGTTAGATAAATGGTGTGGAGATTCTTTGTTGTCTGATGATTTTTTTAATTTGTTTGATATTGCTTATGATAAGGATATTGTTGCAGCAGTTGCATTTCATAATAATAGATTAAATATTCAGGTAATTATAATTTTTTCTATCTATCCATTCCTCATTTTTTTCTCCAACTAACTTTTTATTTTAACTATAACTACCATTTTTAATAACCTTTATTTCTTTCTTCTTTTCTCTTGCTCTTCCACCTTTGCATCCCACCTCCTCCTCTGTCTTCATTTTTCCATCGATAAGCTCTCTCCCTCTTTCACCTCGAAATGGTAAACACGATAAGCTCCCTCCCACTTCAGCAGACGTTTTGCCGGAGATCATCCATCACTCCATCCCAATCAAGCACGCCTCTACCGGGAATGAATACTATAGCATGCCTCTATCGAGTCAGATCCATCACTATCAGCCGTATCAAAATAATTTTGTATATGTGAATGCAATTAATCTATTTCATGTCTATGTTCCCTTTCCTCATGAAGTAGCAAGTTATTTGCAAATAACAAGGCTTTATTAATGATGAATTAGGTCATTGCATACTAAATGACATAAAAACAAATTTTGAAAAAAAAAATAGAGGTGTATAAATGAATACTTAATGTCTTAGATATGAATATTTCAATGTGTATGAATGATACTTGTGTAACAATATATTAATATTTGTGCAACGGACAACTCGAAAACATGTTATTATGGATCTCATTTGAAAGATAAAATTGTGTAGAAATGTTCGTGGTTTAGATTTGTAAAATCCTCATAGATCGTCAGAAATATTTGTTAAATTGAATGGAAAAAAAAACCACCTCTAAAAACGTGTAAAAGATGGATGAGTGATATGTCAAGCTTTTTTTTATACTTGCATGATGCGAATGAATACTTTCTCGATGATGTATGAATACTTGTGCAACAGATAACTCGAAAGTATGTCATCATGGATCTTATTTGAAAGAGAAAATTGTGTAGAAGACGTTCGTGGTTTTAGATTTGCAAAAATTTTCACAAATCATCAGAAATATTGATTAGATTAAACGGAGAAAAAAATCACTTCTAAAAATGTGTAAAAGATGAATGAGTGATGTGCCCAGCTTTTTTATTTACACTTGCACGATGTGAATGAATACTTTTTCGATGATATATGAATACTAGCATGACGAGATATGAATACTTGTGCAACGAACAACTTAAAAGTATGTCATCATGGATCTCATTTGAAAGAGAAAATTGTGTAGAAAACGTTCATAATTTTATATTTATAAAATTCCTCACAAATTGTTAGAAATATTGGTTTAATGATTGAGGATGAAATGAGAGATTGTTACGGAGGAATAGCTAGGTGCTCCCTAAATATTCAAGTAGCTAGACAATTAACAAGTACCTACCTTACTGTATGGGTAGCTTTGACTAATCTCTTAGCTTCTATTAAGTCTCAATGTAGATCAAATATTATGGATATGGATTCCACGTGACAACTTCACTGTTAATTCTCTTTATAAATTTTTAGAATTTGGTGGAATCCGTTATAATACCTACATTAGTATTTGGATGGCTAAAATATCATCAAAAATTAAAAAAAAAAAAAGGTTAATTAGGCATAAATGAGTATTAACTAAAGATAAATTGAGTAAATGGGGATGCACGCATGATACTTAGTATGTTTATTGTTCTCACAGGGAAACATTTGACCATTTATTTATAAATTGTCATTTTGCTAAATAAATATGGAATTAGATTGCTCTATATAACAACTTTTATTTTGATTATGACATATAGATGCTCTGTGTAAGATGGATTATTGTATTCCATTAAAAGAATTAAATATTATTGAAACTATTAGGGATTCAGTTTTATGGAACTTATAACTTGGTAGAAATAGAATTATTTTTAAAGGGGGGCACAAGTGCAAGATTTGCAAGTCTTAGGGTCAAAAAAAATTAACAATTGCTAGATTTTGGACTTCAAATAAAAGAACTGATCTTACTTGTCAATTGAATCAAATTTTTTCTTGCGATTTGAAGAACATGAAAGGATCTACACTAATCATTTTCATGGGGGCTACAAGCTTTGACCCCTATGCTTGAACATGATAGGATCAGTTCAGTTCAAGTGGTGGTGAGAAACACTTCCAGTGGCTACATCCTCATTAGTCATTACTGACTGTTATAGTTTTAAAAATAAGACCCCGTAAAAAGAAAATAACACACCACCAGCAAAGCACAAGGATGTAGGCAAAGCAACCGACTTCTTGTGATGAAACAAACACCCAACCAATTCGCAGGTCAACTCAACATGATAGATATGCAAAGCAACACCATCGAAATTAAAACCAGAATAGCAAGAGGTAAATACATAAAATATGTTAAAAACAATAATACTTGTAACAGTGACGAACAGAAAACAGAACGAAAAGAAATGTCTAAAGATCCAACAACTACAAGATGGTTGGTTCTTTAACTAATAGTGTTCTGAGAGGAACTTTGAAATAACACCAGAAAAACAACTATAAGGTCTCAAGAACCACCGCCATCAGTTATAAAGTTACAGTAATCTGTGTTTCCATCAAACCCTAAAAAAAAGACTCAAACAAGATCAGTTGACAACTTCCAATATTTTATCCAATTAAATCAGGTTCAACGAAAATAGACCGAAACAAGGGGGATGTCGATGTCATTATCATCGTCATCCTCACAAGCAACAACAACATCCAGATGGCGCCGGTACTGTGGCACCTCAACCTTGGCCACATCCCTGGCCACATCAACCACCTTCTTATCCATTCTCTCCTTGTGCCTTGGGAACATGCTGTTGTAAAGCAGAGAGGTGCCACATGAAATGCTATATGCATTCAAGCCCTTCTCCTTGAGCCACTGCAGCAGTTCTCTCAGAGTGATGTCCCCGTTGATCGTCCATCGGTCCCACACAGTCCATTCCATGTCCTGATGCTTGATGGTCTTTGGTGGAACGGGTTCAGCCATGGAGAAGAGGGGGAGGGCCAGATTAGCAAAGGTGTTACGGTAATCTTCGACCTTGTGCGACCCGGCAAGGACCTTATAGAGCTCGAGGCAGACGAGACCGGTAGCCATGGCAGTGGAGGTGGCAATGGCCGGTATGATACGGCCGGCAATGAACTTGGCTTTCAGCTTGTCCACCTCAGGTATGCTATAGTTGCGAGCCCGCATGTTGGCCAGACCCGCTATCAGGTCCATGTGGTAGTTTGTGTCATCATCCTGTTGGATTCATAGGTTTGATCGATTAGAAAACATGAACAAGACAGTGATATCTTTTTTAAATGAGATCTATTAAGAACAAATTAACTTGACAATCTTGACAACAGCTTCAGATCAAGCCAACAAAAGTGACGAAAGATATGTCTACACGTTAGCAAATTTGAGTGTCATTTGACATGCCATTATAGTATATATAGCTAGCAAACTTCTAACAATTTGATAAAATGTAATCAAACTTCCATCATTTTTTCATTGTTTACTACCAGATTTCACAATTACAAAAAAAAAACCAAAAAATGATGGCTGACAAGATAGTCAAAGTTTATCTTATCTAGTCATAGATTCAAACCAATTTCCAAAGGAACATAAACAAAGAAGTAGCATTTTTTTTCACAAAAAACTACATACAGATAACTACGATTACATAGGCATTGAGGTAGACAATAAACACCAAAAAGAAAGGCTTTCAGCATGCTACTGACCACCAGAAAAATTCAAGTGAATAACTATAATTGTGATGTAGTTCATACCAGGGCCAAAACAAGCAAGTCCACTAACCATATCGCTTTATATTATAAACCTTGTATGGAGGTTCTTCAGGTTGATAAAATCTTTTTGCTTGATTGTAACTTAATTGGTTACTTTGCATATTTTTTATGAAATACTCGACTTTTAGTGTCAATAGTGAAAAAGAGTACAAACATCTCAAGAATGATAACCACCCCTAGTTGAACACATACTCTGCTAAAAAAAATTATTGTGTGAATCCCTAAGATGAAATGCACATGCCAGACTACCTTTCTCAAACTGGTAAGGGTTCATTATTTCCAGGTGGGTGATGATTGTGAGTTTCACATCCCCTCAGACAGGGGTGACTAAGTACAATACTCCCAGCCAGGCAAAAAGTAATATGGTGCCTATTTGGATATGAGATTCATACCAGATTAAAACTGACGACTCAGAGCTCATTCTACTTAGGTATTGCACTGGATCTGAATTCCATGATAGTAAAAATAACTACCAGTGAATCCCCAAACTGAATTCCTAATATGAAAAGCACATGCCAGATTACCTTCTCAAACTGTATTGGGTTCATTTTGAACCCAGGCGACAGCACCTTGGCACAATCCTCGAGCTTCACAATCAGTTCGTTAATGACAGCTGCATCATCAATGGATGCTGTCGACAAATTTGTTGCCTTCTCGTCAGTTTCAATTTTCACTCCCTGCTTCGGCTGAAACTCCGGCACAATCACCTTATCAATGGCTTCCGCTAACTTCTTGGGGTCCTTAGCCCAATCAGGGGTCGGAATGCCAAAAGTCTCGGCCCGAAGTATGGCCCCGGCCATGATGAAGTGGAGGTGGCTCAGGTCACTGGTGCTGAACTCGAGGGGGCGGGGGAACCTCTTAGGGGCCGACCAGAAAGGAGTACCGGAGCTATTCATCGAGTTTTCTGGGAAGGTGTAGGTTAGCTGCTTCACCCGGTTGGCAAAGTAGTCCTCAAACCTGCCGAAGAAGATTTTGGTCTGAGAAGCATGTAGAACACAAAAGGAGATAATTCAAAACTGGTCTAGTACACATTTTCCGAACCAATACTTTCCTATACCGATAGACATTTTGAAACCATATTTAAATAGTATAATATCATTGAAACACCATATTGATTTGTATTACAATCTATTTTTCATGGGCAGCGTGCTTTGTCAAATTCTAGAAATCTTTGCTCCGTGTTTTTTTTTTCTTATCATTTTTAGCTAAGAGTCCTCTTTAGAAAACATAATTTTCTGTTTGTTCTTTGTGCTTTACTGGCACATACACTTGATTCCATAAGGGCACAGAGAGAGAGACATTACTTGAGGCGTATCCAGGTGATGCAATCTTCAAACGTTTCACATCTCTCCCTGTCAAGGCACTCCAAGACACGCTCAAGTTGGTCTCTGGCCTGTGCATCACCAGCACTTCGCATCCCCGAGGCATATCCATCAGGGTTCAACAAAAAGCTATTGACCTCATTCGGTGTCTTTTCGAGAAGCCCCTCAAATTCCGACCGAGCCCAAGTCAAGCAGTGGTCAATGTTATGGGGGAAAGAGTGCACTGTGCACATGGGTGCTTGCTTCTCAGGTGGGTCCCGTGAAGCACCATAATTTTCTGTCAGGTGTGGTATGACCATCTGTGTGTTACACTTTGCACCAAGCGTGCCAGATTCCAAAAGTGGCTTTTGGAAATACAGACACCTTGAATCGATGTACATTCGTGCAGTGACATTATCCAAAGCATTGATTACAGCATCAAGACTTTCCCAAAAGGCATCGTTAAACACATTTTCAGTATCTGGGTTGGCACGGTTTTGAAGGGCCTCTGCGTGCAAATTAGGGTTTATTACAGAAGCAGCAGCAGCCGCAACAGTCGATTTGGCTTGACCAATGTTCCAATCACGAAAGAGAAATTGACGGCTCAAATTGCTCTTCTCAATGACATCATCGTCAGTTATGGTTAGTTTTCCTTTTTGGGTGCAGGATATGCCCATCAATGCAAGGTTCTTCAGGAACTCACAGCCAAGCGCACCAGAACCCACCATGAAAATTTTGGATTCTTGGAGTATCTTTTGGAGCTTGGATCCGAATACGGAGATTTGTGCATCATACCGACTGTTGAGTGGTTTGAGGTCATCAGCGTCCAAGGGTTCTGTAGGAAGACTTTCCACTGAATCAAAGTAGAAGAACTGCAAGATATCAAGGAATACCAGCATTAGAAAATAAAGAAGAGAAATGGTTTGTGCCTTAGATCAAACATTGAGTAGCATGCTTCCTCTTTCTTTGGCACCAGATAAGGGCAGTTGTGGTACCCAATGAAGGAACCTATAAATAGGTTCCAAAACAAGGGAGGGATGGAGAAGGCAATGAAAAGGAATTCACACACAAGCTGGGGATGGACAGTATACTTATGAATCCAGGTGCACAATCCTAAAATCTTTCAAAATTGGCACAAGACAATATCAGTCTTTGATGGTGTCTATCACTTTGCTTAGTCTGAAAATTGTGGTTAGAGCGCAGAGATATCATATTCACAAAACCTCACATAAACCACAGGACACCAAAAACATAAAAGGAAAATGGAAAGATAGAAAGAGCAATCAAATAAAAACCAGATACATAATTGCTCATTATCAACTAGAAGAGTTATTCTACCAAACAGCCCATGTATAGAGCTTGCTACCTGGAAAAGAGGGTGAAATTTTCCCGAACAAGCCTTGACAACCTCTTGACCAACAATGCCACCAAACATGGCAGCCATTGGGTTCAAAACTGCTCTCGCCCCATTAGCAAAATGGTGCATCAACTTCTTATCAATTTCCTCCACCTTACTACCATCTCCCATGGTCTGATTAATCCCCGCCGCAAGATCAATCAGCTTTTGAAGATCATCCTCAGATCCCGGCACTGGAAACTTCCCCATTTCACTCCTAAACTTGTCCAGAGCCAAGAAGGCAATGTGCAAGAGAGGTGGCCGGTCGAACTTCGAAAAATCACTCAACAGAAACTCCCCTGGCTCCTTAATGGCTTCACTTAATGGCCTGAATTTCAAAACCTTAGGGAGCTTCACTTGTGTGACTATACCGCCTCTATCATACACCCCAAAGTTCGAAGTATCCTCTTCAAGCATGAACGAATAAGGCCGTGCGCTTTTGACCTTTCTGGGTTTACCATCGTTTAGTTCAGTCATGCCCTTGATTTCAGAGAAAGTAACGAGATCCCCATCCTGGAACTCAAGGCGCTCATCGTCCACACAGGAGACAAGTGCGGGATTGTCATTACTGATCGAAGCAACTATGCCAGTATGCGGCTCCTCGCCATCCACATCTAGGACAGCAAACTCGGGGCCAAAGTCACAAAATATGTTCCCAAAAAGACCCCTGACCTCACTTTTGATGAAAGCAATGGGAGGGTTGTGGGTGTGGCAGTAGTCATCATATTCAATAGCTTTCTCCAAGGGGATGTCAGTGAAGACCACAGCCTATAAAACCAAGAAAAAAAAATCAGATTGTCAGAGCGTTTTCCAAAAAGAGAAAAGAAGATAAGAAATTAATAACAAGAATGGCAAATCAATGACCATTAAGTTAAATTCTTCAAACCCACGACATTAACAGAACACAATGATCTTGCGCACACATATAGTATATATGCAGGCAAGGACTCAAATTCAAACCAGACATGAGGACTACAATCGATCATTGAATGATTTGTGAAGTGTCTTCCAGCCAGTTTAGTTTATTAATAAATATAACAAACAGGATTCTTTCAGCAACCAAAAAATAGCCAGTCAAGCAAGATCAAATATTATAATATACACTCAAGTAAAATGAAGATCTGTACAAAAAAAAAACCTGGAAATTGGAGAGCTGTTCCTTCTCAAGAGGACCTGTTAGTGTAGAAATCAGAACAGCATTGTTCAGCTCTTGGAGCTTCTGGACACAAGAAAGGGCACGATTTTTACCAATATCACTCTCCGAGAAAAAGAAATTACTAGATAGGTCCCACAATTCTATATTTTCTTCATCATGGAGCGTCACTGACCTCACCCCCGCAAGAACAAGATTCTTTGCTGTAAAGGAGGGGAAATAGATACTTGGCTAAGTTAGTCAATAACAAAGTACTGAGTGATCTCACAATAACAAAAGGTTCCAATTCCCATGTGACATGGGCATATCCGACCCCATGGAGTATGTGATACCCTAGGCCCAGAGGTTGTGTATACCTCTCCCATGAATTCAAAATTATTTTGAATGCATAGTTCCCAATATATACACCAAAACACATCAGCTTCAAAAGCTTTGACAATTAGAATGTGCCACCATGACCCCCTCACACTATCACAATTCATACCGTTTGTCCCACTTGGTCTCTCTATTTAAATACAGGGTTCTACACACCTTTTCAAAATGCCTCGACTTACAGTATAGTACTGTTATAACAACAAGGCAAAACTAGAAAAGGGCAGCGTTGTGGGGTGGGGGGGGCTTAAATTTATTGGGACTTGAACCCAAGTCTCCACAATAACAAATTGGAAACCTAACCAGTAGGCTACAAGCACACATGTGATAATTTATGAGGGGCTGAACCATATAAAAACTTCTGCAGGGAGTTCTGCCCTCTACCCTACTGTCAGTGTAAGAAAAATAAACTACAATTAAATTTCAATATACATGATTAAAAAAAATTGAAATCATGGGGTGATTAAGCACTACCTAGGCTATATGTAGATCCTACCCTGTGTAGCAGTACAAACTAAAACAAAATGGTAAATACTTAAATGCAAAAAAAAGGTACAGAAAAAGTTTCCAGCACTCACCAATTTCAGCACCAAGTCCCTGGAGACCTGAAATTAGCACGTTGGAAGCAAACAATCGGCGCATGGTCTCACGTCCATAAACAGCCAGCTGACGGCTGTGAAGATCCTCATCAATCTCGACCAAGCTGGCACCTGTACCATTCACACCGTCGATATCCATGCTATTCTTTGATGGTGGATTCATGGAGGAGGAGGGAGAGAGAGATGCTTTGCCCTTCTTGCTTGGGTTGGAATTGGGGCTTTCACCTCTTTGTTCTACCTCAGATTCCGTGTCTCGTTTCCTAGGAAGCATATAGTGCTTCACTCTGCCACCGTAAGAGAAAAAAAAGGGTTAGTTTTTTGTTCTTACATTTCCTCCTAGAAACCATCCATACATACGCTGATGGTACAAATAGTGTATTTGAGGACTAACAATAAATTATATCTGAAGAAAGGTAAGTGAAGATGGATTACACTACATGATGTTCTGATGAATTTATGATTTATGATAGTTATATTATTCACAAAATCATATCAATACGACAACAAAGAATTGGTAATGCATGCTCGACCTTTAGGCCAGAAACAAATCAAGCAACGCAAGTCCACTAATAATACAAAAACACTGATATTTAGTAGAATAAAGGCTTCATCAGAATCTTCAATTCTTTATAAACAAAATTATATCCAGACAAACAAATCTGGAACCAGCGATAATTCTTCTCTCTGCCCCCATAATGTTCCCTATTTATATTAAACGGAAAAAGAAGGGTGGAAAATAGTAAAATTAACTCGCGTGCAAGTCACGCACGTGAGCTTGTGAAGCACGCAATTAAAAATTCCCGAAAATTCTGTCCTAAAGAGAACTCATACGCGAACAAATAACGGAACTAGCGTAAATCGATAGCACTAGCATCTCATCCTAACTGGTACCTACAAAGCGGACAAGCAAGGGATCCAAACCGGAGAGAGAGAGAGAAAAGAGTTTAGAGTGCATACCGAGGAGATCTTGCGTTGGAACTGAGTTGATCTTTCCTTGGTCTTTTCTCTTTCCTAGGGTTTTTGGGGAGAGAGACTTGAGAGAGAACAGAGTGAGAATTGAGAAATTAGATAGATCGGAAAACGGATGACGGATCGTTTCATTATATAAGCTATGTGCTTCTGATTATTTGACTTCATATCACCTAAGGTAACATAATAGTTGTTTATATTTCAGACCGTCCGATCATAATCCGCACGAATGTTAAGGCAACCATATGCATTCCACCTCCCCTGGATCTGATCGGACGGTTCTTATCTAGGAATAACTATTCTGTTACCTCAGGGAATATGAGAATATTTGACACCTGATATTTTACCCTTTCAGGCTTTGATGGAGGAATGCGTATCACCTGAGGTCTGAAGCGTTCTTTTTACTTGGCACGAATCTCAAAGCATACCATAGAGTTTGTATAGACACCAGATCGAATCGAATTTGGCCCGGGCTGTCTGTTTTTTAGATTGTACCTCAGTCCTCAGGTACCAGGTGCTCTTTTCAACGCGAGATTTTTACTGTCGTATACGCAAGTAACGAAGCGCTCAAACGCTCCAGCTCCTACGTGTTGTGTTAATAAATAATAAGCATATCCAACAATCCAACGATCGAGACTAACCTAGACCTTTCTCTTCTGATTTTTTAATCTTACGTGATAATATTATTGAACTTTCAGATTAATTTTAAAAATCAAGATATTCTAGTTAATTTTTATTATTTGTATAACAATTATATTTTATTTTTTTATTTTTATTAACGTAGATGTTATGATTGTGTGTGACCACATGATCTTTGATGTTTTGTACGGATTTTACACATGTAGTTTACTTATCGTTTTATTGGAAGCTTGAAATTTACAATAATCGAGCTTCAAAAATTGACTTGAGATTTGAATTTCTGCGGCAAAACATCTATATATATGTTTACAACATTGGCTCGATTTTTTGGATGTTCCTCTTTTAGTAAATTAAGAATACCTTTTTAACAAATTTATGCTACTATATATCTTTTCGTAAATCATATGTCATATTATCAATTATTTGTCCATTCGACTTTACATACTCTCTGTTATTATTTGAGAGATAAGATATGGTTGTATTGTTGT
The DNA here is from genome assembly GCA_033356055.1 of Carex pumila. Lineage (NCBI taxonomy): Eukaryota > Viridiplantae > Streptophyta > Magnoliopsida > Poales > Cyperaceae > Carex > Carex pumila. The sequence goes on along the minus strand of JARJHM010000403.1, from coordinate 97,725 downwards.
ATAGGAATTTTCATGTAATTAATCGGCGTCATATAAATTTTTGAGTAAATTTCGCTATAGGTTACTAAATTTTGTTATTTGTTACGAACTGGTCACTCAAATTTGATTTGTCCCTTTTGAGTCACTCAACTTTGTTATTTGTTCCAATCAAATCCTTTTATTTTTCCAATCCAAAATTTTAATGGAATATGCTAATTCCGTTAGTATTTTGGATGGAATATGCTCATTTCGTTAATATTTTGGATAGAATGAGTATATTCCGTTAATTTTTTAGACAAAATAGAAATATTCCGTTAAAATTTTGAATGAAAAAGTATAGAGGAACTTGATTGTGACAAATAACAAAATTGAGTGACTCGAAAGGAACAAATCAAACTTGAGTGACCGATTTGTGACAAATAAAAAAGTTTAGTGACCTACAGCGAAATTTACCCTAAATTTTTAGAGTTTTAAAAACTACTAATCATGTTTGAAAATTATTATTACTAAAGAGAAATAGAACTGGAAGAGAGATAGAATAGAAAGTCTGAATTTTTTATTTTCTTGATTGTATGTAACGTATGCTCATATATTTATAGGCATTACATTTTATTAGCTTCTGCTCTAACTAACTCTTGCTATAACAGAATAGTAGAATACATAACTGACTAATGGTAATTAATCCTATTAGCCTATCCTTGTGTCCAGTGGCAGCTATACTGGAGTCATCCAGTTTCCTTCTATTAATTACATGAGGGAGGCATGAGAAATAATATTAGTATATATTAACTATATATATGATCCGAACTGTTCAGATACATTTCAAAGTGAAGAGCTCCATCAGGAGATGTAGCCCTTACTTTTGAGACTTTCAATTGAGTCCTCGATGATTTTCTCGATGGGTTTGAAATGTAGACCTAAAGCAATCAACTTCTTTGCCGGATCTTTAGCTCTCACAAGCCCCGGCTGGGTATCCTTCACAAACCTACAATTAACCAAATTATATATATATATGCAATGCAACTCCAACTTACATCTATATATATGTGTGTGTGTGTACAAGAAGCTAGCACCAATTAAATGTATGATAGATTAAAAATGCAGCAACTTACTGGTGAACTTTGTATTGTGGATAAAGTTCTGCGACTTTGGATGCGAAGTCACACCAATGTATGATAGATTGTACACACAAGTGCCTTCCAGAAGCCTGTGGATTCTCGTATAATAAAATATGAGCAAGTGCTACATCTTCCACATGGACTGGGCCCATGTAGTAATCTGGATACTCATCTGAGCAACCTACACCGGCCACATATATACAATGAGCTAATTAAATTAAAATCAATACTGCATGTATCAATAGCTATAGCTATTGCGACTCTCTGGTAGCTAGGGGATTAGCAAATTAAAGCCACAACTATATATATATATATATATATATATATATGGATTTTAATTAGCTGCATACAAAAGATTACCTAAATTAAAACTCACCTTCCAGAAGCCGAACCAGTACTTGCATACTAGCACCGATGGTAGGAGGAATAATTGGGCCAGTAACCGTCCCCGGGTTGACCACCACAACATCTAACCCGTTTTCCTTAGAGAACTCCCATGCTGCCTTCTCAGCCAATGTCTTAGATACTGGATACCAAAGCTAAGCAAGCAAGAAAACCCCCAATTTATTTAGGTCTTCTACCCGTACGTAGTTCCATACCATAACAGAACTGGCCTTAAAACATCTCATGAGTAGAAATTAATTAAATAAAAAAAATACAATTAATGCAATAGAACCTCTTGGAGTGCTTAATTTATTTTATGTATTAGATTTTAATCACAGCTGTGTCGTTGAATTGGATATTTAATTAATACCTATTAATTACTATTCTTATACAATACAAAATCAAAATCAAAGTTAAAGTTATAAACAGGCCAGCAACCTCATTCTTCTTGCAATATTCAACATCAGTCCAACAATTCTCGTCCTTGACGGTATCTGCTGGCCAATCAGGGCTCGGAACTATAGCTGAGATAGATGACGTCAGCACTACCCGCCTCACTCCACTCTCCTTCGCAGCTTGTAGTACATTAAGTGTGCCCTTCACTGCAGGGTCAAGCAGCTCACTCTGCATGCGTACAAGAAAATTAAGGTACCATGCGTGTGGCATGTGATCTGGTATGTACCTACTAGGTTGCATGGTGCAAGTGCCTTATGCCAGTTTGACGTCACTTTTTCTGTACCTTTTGGAGGCAAACTTTGGACAAACTGAGACCAAGTAAAAAAAATAGCTAATTTAATTACCCAGACCAATCGAGTTAGGTGAACTGAGATTGCTTGCAAAAGACTGAGGGTTTATTAGATTAAACTGGCAAGGTAGCTAGTAATCTTCCCTAATTGGATGCGTGTTTCCCTGATCCCCTTGGCCCTCACCTAAATTAAACCTCAGACATGCATGCCAACGAATGTCAACTACTATATATCAATTACTGCATGTATGTATAACAGAGAAATGATGGGGGAGGGGAGACCTGGGGATCATGAACACGATCGATAATGTTGGGGGATGCCAGGTGGAAGACGCCCACAGTGCCCCTGATGGCAGCACGCAGTGAGTCAGCATCGAGCAAGTCGATGGTGAAAAGATGAAGGCGCTCTTCCGCTCCCTCGAGGGCTCGCAGATGCTGCGTCTCAGAAGGATCATCTGGCGCATAATTGAAATTAATTAAGGAGATCGATGGTGATGAAATGCATGCTAACTACATTAGAATCAGAGAGAAAGAGCGAGAGAGAGAGTTGTGCGGTGCTTACGGAGATTTTTGACGGTGGCGTGAACGGTGTAGCCTCGGCGGAGGAGGAGACGAAGCAGCCAGGAGCCGATGAATCCGCTCCCTCCTGTCACGCACACTCTCTCTTTTTCTCCGCTTGCCATCTCTCTCTAGATCTCTCTCTCACTCACACATTCTAATCTGGTCAACCTCCTATCCCAGTCATAAAGGGATAAGTAATTAAAAACGTTTTCTTTTCGTATAATATAACTAAGTAATACTACAACTAAAGTCCTTTTTGTAGTATACAATTATACATAGTGGTGAGTATGCCCGCCTGTCATGCGGGTGACCCGGGTTCGATCCCCTGCAATGGCGAATCATCGATATAATTTTTTTAAATCACAAATATACTACATGCTCTCCTCAAGATTCAAGAACCGTGTTTCCACATTTTATGCATTTTTGTTATCAATCAATTTCTTTGCTGAGTTTAAGCTTCATATTAGCATTAATTTATTTTTTCAATAAAAAGTTAGAATGTAAGATACATTATTATTTCATCTCAAATTTATTTATTTTCTCAAGGAGATCGGAGAAATTAAGATGCTTTGCAACTTGCAAGCGCTCCCTCGTGAACTCTGCAAAAAACCTTGGAGACATCCGTTTTGAGAGTCCACCGGCCACCTGTCTGCCATCCCGCCCACTCCACCTCTCGTCTAACTCGGTTTATCTTGCCTCACTTCATTTGAGCAGATGACTCAGTTCAAGAGTTCTATTTCTTGTTGTTGTGTTTATCTATCTTGATTTTCCGAATTTAGCTAAGAATATTGTGAATTTGTCCTCTCTATAATATCTAATATAACTATATGTGAATAAGGTACATATTTTATGGTTGATCCCGATAACGAGATTGTAAAGAGTTGTCTCCTTCCTCTTCTCTTTCTTTTTCTTCTTCTACCTCTCATCTGAGTGGTGACTGTCTTAGTCCGGTTAATTTGGTTTCCGATTCAGTTTGATTCAGTACCTAGAGAAGAAAATGAAGGCCCACCTATTGTTATTTAGTGTGAATAGACCAATTCGTATTCTCTATTCTCTAGCCTCACATATATATTATTTCAAAACATAACAAATTAGATAATTTTACAAGTAGCTTCAATGCATACATAGGTTTTCATGTTTTTTTTTTTTTTTTTTTTTTTTAATTTAACAAAAAAACTTATGTAATAGCTATCTTGTAAATCGTTAGATCAATATAATCGCCTACGAACTTTCAGCCAACCAAAAAAAAAAAATGCTTTGCTTCCTTATAATTCATATTTATTCTCGCATCTTATTTCTTCTTCTGTTATTTCTGTAGTTTACATATGAAGAGAGTAAAACGAGCTTTAGAGGCAGAAACATTTATACTAAGTGCATTTTACTTTGGCTCTACCTGTTATATATAAATGGATCCATCAGCAATTATGTGTTGCTGAGATCAATTGGGATTAATATTCGTTTCGTTTCTATGACTGACGATATGTAAATCTTTCCCAGTACAAATTTATCAACCAGTCTTTCCCAATAATGTGAATTCCTGAAACAATTGCAGAATGTCATATTTAATTATGCTCTAGTTTATCTAATACTTTAATCCATATTTTAGGTTATGTCACAATGCGTAGGTGACCTCAGTGCAAATGATTGCACTAATTGTGTCGGTGTGGCGGTAGCACAGCTGAAGACCGAGTGCAGCTACGCATCAGCCGGCCATGGTTACCTTGGAAAGTGTACATTTTAGACCATGTCACAAGGTTCTGGTCGACAAACACAAATTCAAATTCGGTATATACACCGTCTATTTTCCCGTCCAGGAGCACATCGCACGGTATGCTATTGCTTGTGTTCATATATATGGCTCAATTTTTTTTTATTTGATTTAACTTCTTGGTTGGTTTTGAGTTTTGACTTGATGGTAGTGTATTCTGCGTGATACTTGGATTTGCATTTTTATTCAATGTACTAATTGTAAAATAACGAAAATATTTTCAGTAATTAAGTAAAATGTTTGATACAATTATTTCCTTGTGTTATATAGAAAACACACATCATATTCAGTACTACAGTACTGCAATGCTGATTTAGGATATCTAATGACAGCCGGTATATGTAATTCAATGCTAGCTCATAACAATATATATCTCAATTTCTCAATAATTTGTTCTCCTTTAATTATTGACTGTAACATTCCTATGAGATTCATTCCAGTATAAATATAGCGCAGAGCTAAGAAGATTAATGGGCCCAGACAAAACTCAGAACTAAAAAATATTACAGTGATGAGTGCTCAATAAAAGATGAAGGCAATTGAAAATTAGGCTGACTTCCATTACTCCTAGTGTTTTGCTGCTCTGGACTATATATTATACCAACTGTATTATGATATTATGGTATTACTGTATTATGGTAAGTAATCTCACTTGAATTTTGTTAGTGCCAGGTATTGACTTGCTTTAGTTTTGAATTATCTTGATTATATCACTTGAATTTAATTTTTTTTTTCTATATTTACAATGAAGGGTGGTCTATTTGTCTGGCAACTTTCTCAAAGCCCCTCATCTTTGCACAATTTATAAAGGTGCAAATAAAAGATGGTCTCAAGATCCTATTCAAACTTACTAGACCCTGCGATTCACCTAAAATCAGTACTGGTAGCGGGAATTTGTTAGTAAAGGTTTTGGATGTAATTTCTTGTTCTCATTGTAATAGAAATGGCTGATCTTGTAGTAATGAGAGATATCAAACTTTTTTATTTAAGATTTTCCAATATTATTTAATTATTTGATCTCCTCATTTTTCTATTGTTGGTTCTGAAGTTTGGTTGTCTTTGGTACGAAATTTTGGGTTGGATGCTTGTTCACTAATTTTAAGGGCAACTTGCACCGGTACGAGGAATGGACTGGTCTCTCTCTCCACTGAAGAATGTATGGAGAGAGAGGGGATAGGAGACAGCAGAGAGGAGGGAGGAGGGAGGAGGGAGGAGGGAGAGGGGGGCTTGTGCTGGTCATCGTGGAGAGAGAGAGAGAGAGAGAGAGAGAGAGAGAATTGTTTTCTAAAGTGGTGAGGCGGAGAAAGGAGAAGAAAAATGAACGAAACAAGGCTAGTCAATGGAAACGAAGAAAGGAAGTTTGCATTGCATTGATGGAGATGCTCTAAGCGAGCGCTCTCTTTGCTTCGTCCGCTTTTTCTCGTTAATTTGTTGAGCAGTTGTACTCGACAGAGAGGAGGGAGAGGCCCATTATGGGCAATGCATGTGGCCGGTGTCTTCAACGGGCCCCCACTTTGGTCCACAAGAAATTTTTCAATTTTTCAATTCAGATCCTTGCCTTTTTCAATTTTTCATGGATATAACCTATTTTATAAACAGAGATGTTAATCTCCGTTATAGATTGGCCAAGGGCTGCATGCAAATTGAATTCAGTACATTACACTTGTCGTCAAGTTTAAATTCATGGATTACATTCAGAATTTCAGACCGCTCGTTCATCATTGAAGAAAACCAAGTCAGATAATTTAAATAATTCGAGTACAACTGCAACATACAGCTAACAAAGAGCCTGAAGAGAAATAACATAACATTAACATATACATTTACTCAGGAGATGTAGCCCTTACTTTGGAGACTTTCAATTGAGTCCTCGATGATTTTCTCGATGGGTTTGAAATGTAGACCTAAAGCAATCAGCTTCTTTGCCGGATCTTTAGCTCTCACAAGCCCCGGCTGGGTATCCTTCACAAACCTACAATTAACCAAATTATATATATGCAATGCAACTCCAACTTACATCTATATATATGTGTGTGTGTGTACAAGAAGCTAGCACCAATTAAATGTATGATAGATTAAAAATGCAGCAACTTACTGGTGAACTTTGTATTGTGGATAGAGTTCCGCAACTTTGGATGCGAAGTCACACCAATGTATGATAGATTGTACACACAAGTGCCTCCCAGAAGCCTGTGGATTCTCGTATAATAAAATATGAGCAAGTGCTACATCTTCCACATGGACTGGGCCCATGTAGTAATCTGGATACTCATCTGAGCAACCTGCACCGGCCATATATATATATATACAATGAGCTAAAATCAATACCACATATCAATAGCTATAGTGGGTCTCTGGTAGGGGATTAGCAAAGCCAGAACTATATATCTGGATTTTAGTTGCATACAAAAGAGTACCTAAAACTCACCTTCCAGAAGCCGAACCAGCATTAGCATACTAGCATTGATGGTAGGAGGAATAATTGGGCCTGTAACCGTCCCCGGGTTGACCACCACAACATCTAACCCGTTCTCCTTAGAGAACTCCCATGCTGCCTTCTCAGCCAATGTCTTAGATGCTGGATACCAAACCTAAGAAGCAAGAAAACCCCCAGTTTATTTAACCATAAAAGTACGGGCCTTAAAGATCTCAGTAGAAATTAATTAAAGAACAAAAATACAATGCAATAGAACCTCTTGGAGTGCCTTATTTTCTGCATTAGATTTTAATCACAGCTGTGTCGGATTTGTTTTATCGTTGACTTGGATATTTAATTAATACCTATTACTATTCTTATACAAAACCAAAGTTAAAGTTATAAACAGGCAACCTCATTCTTCTTGCAATATTCAACATCAGTCCAACAATTCTCATCCTTGACGGTATCTGCTGGCCAATCGGGGCTCGGCACTATAGCTGAGATAGATGATGTCAGCACTACCCGCCTCACTCCACTCTCCTTCGCAGCTTGCAGTACATTAAGTGTGCCCTTCACTGCAGGGTCAAGCAGCTGATTCTGCATGCATACAAGAAAATTAAGGTACCGTGCAGCATGTGATCTGGTATGTACTAGGTTGCATGGTGCAACTGCCTCATGCCAGTTTGAAACTTTTTCTGTACTTTTTGAAGGCTTTTGTTTGTGTTTAATTGCTAGGGTAAAATGAAGCTGAGCAGCGAGATAAATAGCAAAATTTGGACAGACCGAGACCAAGCAAAAAATTAGGTAATTTACTGAGACCGAGTTAGGTGAATTGAGATTGCTTGCACCATACTAAGGGTTTATTAAATTAACATGGAGTTTTGCTGCACTGAAAGGGTGCCAGGCCAGCTGGCAAGGTAGTAATCTTCCCTAATTGCGTGTTCCCCTCCCCTCACCTAAATCTAAATTAACCCCGATTAAACCTCAGATATGCCAGCGAATGTCAACTACTTTCAATTAATGTATAACAGAGAAGTGATAGGGGGAGACCTGGGGATCATGAACACGATCGACGATGCAGGGGGATGCCAGGTGGAAGACGCCCACAGTGCCGCTGATGGCAGCACGCAGTGAGTCAGCATCGAGCAAGTCGATGGCGAAAAGATGAAGCCGCTCTTCCGCTCCCTCGAGGGCTCGCAGATGCTCAGTCTCAGAAGGATCATCTGGCGCACAATTGAAATTAAGGAGATGGTAATGAAATGCTTGCTAACTATATTAGAATAATAGAATCAGAGAGAGAGAGAGAGAGAGTTGTGCAGTGCTTACGGAGATTTTTGACGGTGGCGTGAACGGTGTAGCCTCGGCGGAGGAGGAGACGAAGCAGCCAAGAGCCGATGAATCCGCTCCCTCCTGTAACGCACACAGTCTCTCTTTCTCCGCTTGCCATCTCTCTCTCTCACTCTCACTCTCACAATCTAATCTGGTCGACCTCCTCCACGGCTCCACTCATAAATGGGCAAGGAAAAACATTTTTTCTTGTTATAAATAATAATCGACAACAATGAAACAGCCAAGTCGTTGTAGTATAGTGGTGAGTATTCCCGCCTGTCACGCGGGTGACCCGGGTTCGATCCCCGGCAACGGCGGTTTTTCTTTTTTTTTAAATGACCCATTCATCCCCATAAATACACTTGTAAATTGTAATTATCAAAGTGATTGTTTTTTTTAAGGGACAATTTCTGCTGTGCCCATGTAAACTTTTTCTCTTTCTCTTTCAGTTGTCTAGATACTAGACGCTCTCCCCAACAAAACCAATGTCGCACGTGTACTTCTCCCATACCTCTCCTCTCGCTCTTAGCAGCAGGTCCTCTTTCCTCTCCTCTTTTCATTTTCAACGTCACGCACCTAACTCTCTCGCACCAACTTGTACTTGATTGCAACTTCACCCTCTCACAGCTCTCCCTTAGCTTGAATTCCAGCAACTTAATTTCTTCTTTTCTTTGTTTGGGGAAGGGAGGTTAAATCAGTAAGTGATTGATTATACAAGTATTGGCACATCTTTTAATGCATATTGCTTGATTTCTACTTAGATGATATTATTTGCGCATTGATGTGAAGGGAGAATTTCAAAAAGGATACTTTGCCTGCAATTTCAGTTTATTCAAAATTTTAGCTAAAAACTATTGAGAATAATGTGTATCTAAGTGTTCTTCATCTATAGAAAAATTGACAAGTTCAAGTTCATTACCAATAAATACTTGCAAAAATCAAAGTGAAAATATAAAAGATGTTCTTTATAGTTTATACTGGTACCAACAGAGTTTCTTTTGTTTTCCATTTTTTTTTTTTTTTGTTGGTACAGAGGTAAGAGAAGGTGGTATTAGGTTGCAGTAATATACCCAAACATTGAGAGATGAAAACAAGTAACATAAACTAAAAGGGCACAAGAAAGAAATGATAAGATTAAACTCTTTATGTGAAAAATCCTGATCTCTTTGTTTATTGATACAAAGTTTTAAAAAAAAAATAATAATAAGAAAAAAATATTCATATGTCATTTACAAGTTATGACAGAGAAAAAAAAAATCTACAAGGAAAAGCCCTCTCACTTCAACAAAGAAAATGAGACCTAACGTACGCTGAATATAAAAAGAGGAGAGGAGAGAGGGCCTGCGGCGAGAGATAGGTCGGGGAGAGATACAGGTGTGACATTAGTTTTGTTGGGGAGAGGCGTCCAGGACCCTGCACCTTAGACAAGCAAATGAGAGAAATGGGAGGGAAGGATATATTTGTCAAAATAATATTTAAAATATAACATAAAGAGTTAAATAGATAAAAAGGGATAGAAGAAATAATACAAAGTTTGTATGAATATTGTGTTGTTATGATGAGAAAATTGACTATTTGAAAAGTTTATATGGGCACAACAGAAATTTTCCCTTTTATTTATTGCTATCCTCAAGAACCATGTTTTCCACATTTCATGCATTTCTGTTATCAAACAATTTCTTTGCCGAGTTTACGCTTCATATTTGCATTTGAGGTTGACTCGAGTTATTTGCTAGTTGAGTCCGAGTTGCTAATTCAGAAGCTCCGAGTGCACTCGAGTTTGTTATCCAAAAGCTCTGAGTGGACTCAAGTTCTTCGTGAGTTGATTCCGAGTTACTAATCCAGTTTCAAGTCAGAAATCCCAACTTGGATTCAACTCACGAACAACTTGAGTCGACTCATGACTCGTAGATAGTATATAGTTTATCAAATTAAAAGTTATGTACCAAAAATAAAGTCTAACAAGATAAAATAGTACATAATTTACTAAAATAATATACAATTTAAAACTTTATATAAGGAAACAATGAGAAATACATAATTAAATAGTACAAAGTCTAATAAAAAAAAATACTAAATAGTTTACCAAGTATACGAGTCAACTGAGTTGAAGGTAACTTGAATTCAACTCGTGAGACACCGAGTCAAGAAACTTGAGTCAGTTTTGACTCAAATCATTTATAACTCGAGCTATTGACGAGTTGAATACGAATTAATTTCAAACGGATTACATGTCATGAGTATTTTTGTGCACGTCTAGTTTAGTACGATGCCACCGATAAACTTGTGTTTTCAACTGTGCATTTGAGCTTTTCTCCGCACGTCTCTGTTTGTGCAGTGATATATTACTTTTTCTTTTGTTTAATAACGACTTGATTCATCATATGTTATATAGTTTATTTATTGTTTATTAATTCATTGTGCCAATTTTTAAATGGCGTGTGAGCTTCATGTTATTTATTTGATGTCATACAATCTCATTTTTCTAATTCAAAATGAATTTCGACCCAACGCTTGAACTCATGACTAGTATAAAAACAATCACTCTTGTACTAGTGTTATAGACCATTGGGTGCGCATGCTAATTAAGGGAGGGTACCATTTGGTGCACCTTCAGTTTCTCAGAAAAGTTAAGAGCACTAACCTAGTTTTATATACGAACTGAGGAACCGTTAATGATATCTATGGAGAAAAGTTGATTTAAATAGTATTTATTTAATTGAAAATTAACTAGGTGGTAACCAACAAAATTTCGGTTGTCATGACTCGTGAATATCGCAAATTACGAGCGTCACCTTCTCTTTTCACCAGAGATAAAAGAGTAAATACAAGATGTCGTCCAATCTTTACTTTTATTTTCAGTATACCCGAGGCCGAGATACTAACTTTATTATTTATAATTATTTAATTTAGTTAATTTAATTTTATAATTTTTAATTAGGGTTAATACATCTTGCATCTAAATTTATAAATTAAATTTAATAACATTTCCACAATACTAACTTACAAGCTAAACCTTCCCTTCTAAATTTCTTTAACTGCATCTGAAAATTAGTCAGATTTGATTTTTTTTAACACTTGATACAAATTCAATGGCCGATCAGAAGCCCAAAATTAATGAAAAGTCTAAAATAAAGGACTAAATTGTGACCTTTTAAAAAAGGTGGATTAAAGGTCACACCATCTTATAAAACGCTTTACAAGAAAAACAAGCTTAAAAAAATAAAATAAAAGGTGCTCACACTGGAAAACCAAGCATATCATCACTGGAAAGAAACAAAGAAAGAAATAGTAGAAATCTAGTAATAATAAGATAAATTATTTGGATGGATCAGAAATCTGGCTTGGTCTACTCCTCGAATCGAGGAGAGAGAAAGATCGCAGATTAATATCATAGTCGATCATTTGGGGAAAGGATCATCACTTCCATCCAAATTTTAATATAAAAAAAAAAAAAACAGAGATGGAGATGATATGAATTTTATCCAGATCTGCAATTTGTCTTCAGATAAAAATTGGAAGAAAAACAAATGAGATGAGATCATAGATAGATAGTTGATTTAGCGTCGCTTCATACACGGCAGATACTGCGAATAATCCGACGGTAATCAGTATTTCGACGCACTTTAAAACAAAAACAAAAAAAAATTAAAATGAAAGTGAAGAAATCACCGCCGACCTGGAACTTGAGAGAGCGAGAGAGAGGGAGAGGGATTTTAATTTATATAGAGATGAGGGAAAAGAAAAATAAATAAAGGTAACCCTAGAGAAAATTGGACGGCCGCGATGATGTGCTGCCCTGCCGATGAGAAGGGATTCGAATCGAAATTGGGCCTTGGGCAGGAGGGCCTGGAATGAAATTGGGCTTTCATTCCTTCATCCTTTCCTTTTTAAATATCATTTTTATTATAAAGTAAAAATAAACAAACACAAACAAGATGGAGAGAATGTAAATAATGGCTATCTCTTATTCATATATTTTTCATATACACAATACAAGATTACAATGCATCTATTTATAGGCTAGCAATTGTAAATGAAAAGCCATTACAATAATAAATATGAAAATGAATTCTAAATAGTAGTGGGACATAAATTCCAATGGTAGTGGGGTAGTAGGGATTAATATTGGGAGTTACAAATGAATGGACCATCCATTATATTCACAACACTCCCCCTTGGATGTCCATTACATAAAAATATGCCTCATTAAAACCTTACTAGGAAAAACCCTATGGGATAAAAACCTAGTGAATGAAAAAGAGTACATTATTCTTTTAATGCGTATTAACTCCCCCTCATGACAAGATCTTTAAGTCGGCGAACTCCAATATTATGAACTAGTTTTTCAAATATTGTAGTAGGAAGCGCCTTAGTGAATAAATCTGCTAGATTTTCACTTGAACGGATTTGCTGAACATTAATAGTATTTTCCTTTTGGAGATCATGTGTGAAAAAGAATTTTGGTGAAATATGTTTTGTTCTATCTCCTTTAATGTATCATTCCTTTAATTGAGTAATACATGCAGTATTATCTTCATATATGATCGTCGGGATCATTTTTTCAGAAGACAAGCCACATGTTTGATGAATGTGCTGAATCACAGATCTTAACCAAACACATTCTCGGCTTGCTTCATGTATTGCTAAAATTTTTGCATGATTAGAAGACGTGGTTGTTATAGTTTGTTTCACAGATCGCCTTGATATAGCTGTTCCACCACATGTAAATAAATAGCAAGTTTGAGATCGGCTATTATGAGGATCAGATAAATATCTAGCATCCGCATAACCAATTAATTCTGATTTGGATACATTTGAAAAGAACAAACTCATATCCATTGTACCTCCGAGGTAGCGAAATATATGTTTAATTCCATTCCAATACCTTCGCATAGGGGAAGAACTATATCTTGCTAATAAATTTACAGCAAATGATATATCTGGTCTCGTATGCCCAGTGTTCGCGTGAAAGTACGCTACAAAGTTTCAGGTACAGCGCGCTGTACCAGTTTAAACCTTGAGTCTACTCTCGACTAAAACTGCAAGTGCACAGTCCTAATCGTATAGTATATCAGGTATCGATCCTCAGGGACGGTCCAATTCGATTCTAAATTCTTACTAATCCGAGTTAGGTACTAGAAGTGTGAAAAGTTGAGTTTTGTTTGTTTATATTTCCTAATTTCAAGTGACAATTCAATTAATAGTGAATGAAAGCAATTAAAGGTTTTGGTTTTGAACAATGATAAAAGGCGTTCCCAGGGTTTCAGGTTTCATCTCAAAATTTGTCTTCTCTGGACCTATCATACGACTCGCATCATCTCTAATGCGACCCTTATGATGCGACTCGCATCATCTCTGATGCGGGTCGCATTGCCCTCGAGCTAAGCTGACATGTGTTCGTATCTAAGTTGATTTCTTGTGCGAGGCTTCAACCTGTAGCTCTCACCCACTGGTGTCTAACCTAAATTGATTGTCTGGTTTACTAGAGGTATCCATAACCTTTCGATAATGGAAAGTTCATCTCTCGACTACTATTGATCTTAAATCTACCTCAAATACTCAATCACAATTTCAAGATACATCAAGGTCAAATTACTAGAAGAGATGCTATAGACATCTAACAGTAGACAATCAAGAATCAATCAAGCAATCAAGATCAAGCAATCAAATGAATACTCAAACAAAGAATCACACAAGCTCAAACTTAGATCAAAACAACATGCAATTCAAAGACAAAGTTTAGAGACTACATCCTAACCCTAGGAACTAATGATCTACTCAAACATGGTAAAAGAAAGCATAAAAGAGAGAGAGAATAAGCAGATCATGATGAAGCTCGAAGATCCAAGGTGGATTGGAGATGATCTTGCAATCTTCTCTTCTTCTCCAAGTGATCCTCTTCCAAGCAATCTCCAATCTCTCTCTTCTCTCTTGATCTCTGCTCTCTAAGTGATCTGGAATGTAGAGGGAAAAGCTCTCGAAATTCTGGACAATGACCTGCTTATATAGGCAATGGAATGGATCTGACTTGGGCTTATCGGGCTGAATTTGAATTGGGCGGCAAGGAGTGATGCGACTCGCTTCAAGGAGGATGCGACTCGCATCATATGGGTCGCAATGGCTGGAATGAAGGTCGCATCGCAGGTCGCTTTGGCTTTTGATGCGACTCTCATCATGAGTGATGCGACTCGCATCAAATCTTCCTGAAGTCTGTTATTTGCCTGATTTTGCCCGATTTCACCTGATTCCTGCAAAGTAAGAACCAAAACAAAGTAGTACCACATTCTATGGATATTCAATGTAAAGGGCACTATTTGTTGGTTCAAAACACAGATTTTTGTATGGAAACAAGTCAAAATAATAGGTCTAATAAGGTGGTATCACCCAGCAAGATACATAAGTGCTCCTATTGCACTAAGATATGGTACTTCGGGACCAAGTAGTTATTCTCCATTTTCTCGAGGTCTAAAAGGATCTTTATTCACATCTAACGATCTTACAACCATTGGAGTGCTCAACGGATGTGATTTATCCATATAAAACCTTTTTAGCACTCTATCAACATAAGTTTCTTGATGCACAAAAATATCATTTTTTAAATGTTCAATTTGCAATCGAAGACAAAATTTTGTCTTTCCAAGATCTTTCATTTCAAATTCTTCCTTTAAACAATTTACTGCTTTTTGAAGCTCTTCAGGAGTTCCAATGATATTTAGATCATCAACATAAACTGCAATTATAACAAACTCATTTTTAGTTCTTTTCATGAAAATACATGGACAAATTGTATCATTTTTATATCCATGTTTCAATAAATATTCACTGAGACGGTTATACCACATGCGTCCAGATTGCTTTAATCCATATAAAGATTTATTCAATTTAATTGAATAATGTTCTCGAGAACCCAAATTACATGCTTCAGGCATCTTAAATCCTTCAGGAATTTTCATATATATGTCATTATCAAGTGAGCCATATAAATAGGCTGTAACAACATCCATTAGGCGCAAATCGAGCCCTTCATGTACTGCCAGACTAATTAAATCCCGAAAAGTTGTTGCATCCACCACATGTGAGTATGTCTGTTCATAATCAATTCCAGGTCTTTGCGAAAATCCTTGAGCTACAAGTCGCGTTTTATATCTTACAATTTTGCCTATTTCATTTCTCTTTCGCGTAAATACCCATTTGTATCCTACTGGCTTTACGCCTTCCGGTATTGGAACTCCAGGTCCAAAAACTTTTCGTTTTTCAAGGGAGTTTAATTCTGTCTCGATTGCACTTTTCCATTTTGGCCAATCATTTCTTTGTCGACATTCATTAATAGATTTTGGTTCATGATCCTCATTATTCATTACATCTAGCGCTACATTATATGCAAAAATATCATTAATATCAATTTTATCTCGGTTCCATCTTATTCCGTTCATGATATAGTTTATCGAGATCTCTTCATTTTCACTCATTTTAGATTCTTGAGTTTCTGCTGGAACTCCAATATTAGTTATAATTTGATTTTCTTCTGAAATTTTTTTCTATCATATCCTCGACTTGGCCATTTTCATTCTTTGCTCCTTTTCTTTTTCGAGGATTTTTATCTTTGGAACCGATTAGTCTTCCACGCTTCATGCGTGTCATAATCTCATTAGTTTGTCCAACAAGGACATCAACTTTTATTGGAGCATTAGCAGCTGGTACATGTGATTTGGTCACTTTCTTTGAGTCTGTAAATGCGTCTGGCAATTGGTTAGCTAATCTTTGCAAATGAATTATCTTTTGAACATTTAGTTCACTTTCTTTAGTACGAGGATCAAAATGTGATAATGATAATTCATTCCAACTAATGTTTTTTTCCAGCTGATTATTTTCTCCCCCTAATGTTGGAAATTTTGATTCATCAAAATGACAATCGGCAAACCTAGCCGTGAATAAATCTCCTGTCATTGGTTCCAAATATTTTATTATAGATGGAGATTCAAATCCAACATAAATTCCCAACCTCCTTTGAGGTCCCATTTTAGTGCGTTGTGGTGGAGCAATTGGAATATATACCGCACATCCAAAAATTCTTAAATGGGAAATATTAGGTATGTGACCAAAAACTAATTGTAAGGGGGAAATTTCATTATAGCTAGTTGGCCTAATGCGAATTAATGCTGCTGCATGCAAAATAGCATATCCCCAACAAGATATTGGAAGTTTAGATTTCATAAGTAATGGTCTTGCAATTAATTGTAATCTTTTTATAAATGATTCTGCAAGTCCATTTTGTGTATGAACAAGAGCTACAGGATGTTCAACATCAATTCCAATAGACATACAATAATCGTTGAATGTCTGAGAAGTAAATTCACCAGCATTATCTAGACGTATTTTCTTAATTGGATAATCAGGAAAATGTGCTCTTAATCGGATTAATTGAGCAAGTAATCTCGCAAACGCCAGGTTGCAAGTTGATAATAAACTTACATGTGACCATCTTGTTGATGCATCAATTAATACCAAAAAATATCTAAATGGTCCACATGATGGGTGTATTGGTCCACAAATATCACCCTGTATACGTTCTAGAAATGTAAGAGATTCATTTTGTATTTTCGCTGGTGATGGCCGAATAATCAACTTTCCTTGAGAACACGCAGCACATAACAATTCATTAGATTGAATAATCTTCTAGTTCTTTAATGAATGTCCACATGAATTCTCTATTATTTTTCGCATCATTATTGATCCGGGATGACCCAACTGGTCATGCCAAACTATAAATGTATTATTATTTGTAAACTTCTGGTTTACAATAACATGTGCTTCAATTGCACTAATATATGTGTAGTACAAGCAGGAGGAAAACATAGGCAATTTTTCCAATATACATTTTTTATCTGATATTATGCTAGTAATATATAGATATTCAATATTTTCTTCATTGGTTGTCTCAATATGATACCCATTTTGGCGGATATCCTTAAAACTTAACAAATTCCTTTGAGACTTAGAAGAATATAATGCATCATCAATATAAATTTGTGTTCCTCCATGTAACAAAAAGGTTGCTCTTCCAGAGCCTTCAATCAATTTTGTACTACCGGCAATAGTGCCAACATTGGCTTCTTGCATTACTAAATAAGAGAAATATTTTTTATCTTTGAGGATGGTATGAGTTGTTGCGCTGTCGGCGAGACATATATCTTCATTATTGATATCATTGTTGACTAAAGAAATATTCATTCTTCAACGAAAAAAAAAAATAAATAAATAACTTTTCAACAATAAAAATAATATCATTAAACTATAAATGCAATAAATATCACATCAACAATAATAAAGTTAAAAAAAAATACTTCTAATTTTTTTTTTTTAGTGATGTCTGATATATGTCAACTATATTTTGCATACGACAGGTATATCGGCGTACGACAGGTACGTGATTAATGAGCTTTACCACCATAATAATATTATGAATTCTCTTGTTCGCTATTCTGTCACTTTTCTTATTTTTTTTTTACTTCTAGTGGAATGATGCGTTTTTTCTTCATTACCATGTCATTTCTTCATTATCATGTCCATATCTAATAGTTTGTCCATCATATTATTTTTCACTTCTGGTGAAATTATTATTTTGTTCAACCATAACAAGACAAGAAATATACTCAAAATATTTGTTGAAATCTTCTTCAGGAAGATTAAATTAAAAAAAAAAATATGACCATTACATTAATTCTATATAAATTTTCTTCAGAAAAATTTCTTAAGATTTTCTTAATATTTGTTGAAATATTCTTCGGGAAGATCAAAATTATAGAATTGTTCTTAAAATCTTCTTCTAGAAGATTGAATTATTGTAAAAAAAAAATAAACATGTAAAAATGAATAATGTGACAGAATGCTTATACACACACATATAAAACAAACACATAGATAGAGAGAGATGGCTTCCGATCAATTGAATGTTAATAAGAATATTAATGTGAATTTCAATAGGCTTCGGGCCAATTGATACAAAACTATGCCATTAAGTATATGCCAATATTATGGCATCAATTGAATTCCTCATTAATCTATATTAATTAGAGGTGAATCGGCTTCAGGCCAATTATACAAATTGACTTTATATTTGATAATGACTACAATAGCTTCGGACTATTGATAAAATTGAGAATTATTAAAAAAAATATATATATGTCATTACAATGAAAAAAAAAATTATTGAAAAATATATATATTGCACAAATGACTTAAAAAAATAATATTGAATAATCTAACATTTTTTTTTAATGCTGCGTTTACCTCTGTTTTATAAGAATCATCATTTTATTCGTGCAAATACATAGAACTAGTTCTTTGTTTTATTCGTGCAAATACATAGAACTAGTTCTCTATTGTTAAATTAAAAATTGCATATTATGAAAAAATGCACATTATACATTTATGATTAACATGTGACTTCAATAATTTAATTTTATAATTGAACTTCGGGTCAATTGATAAAATTGATGAAATGGCTTCGGGCCAATTTCATTAACATAATTTATATTCATATGGCTTCGAGCCATTAAATTAACATAATAATATTATCAAATGGCTTCAGGCCATGACATTAACATAATCTATGTTTAACACAAAATAATGTAAAAAGATAACATCATAATATCATATATAAGATAACATAATTAAATATAAAAAAATATTATATTGAATC
The DNA here is from genome assembly GCA_033356055.1 of Carex pumila. Classification (NCBI taxonomy): domain Eukaryota; kingdom Viridiplantae; phylum Streptophyta; class Magnoliopsida; order Poales; family Cyperaceae; genus Carex; species Carex pumila. Next base: position 78,717 of record JARJHM010000403.1, on the reverse strand, counting down.
TTTAAATAGTAGAGCTCTCGTGCTGATAACGTATTATAAAGCAAAAATAAACAAATACAAACAAGATGGAGAGAATGTAAATAATGGCTATCTCTTATTCATATATTTCTCATATACACAATACAAGATTACAATGCCTCTATTTATAGGCTACCAATTGTAAATGAAAAGCTATTACAATAATAAATATGAAAATGAATTCTAAATAGTAGTGGGACATAAATTCCAATGGTAGTGGGGTAGTGGGGATTAATATTGGGAGTTACAAATGAATGGACCATCCATTATATTCACAACAATTTTATCGTTTTATTCATTATTCAATGTGTACGAGTCAATACGAGTATGGATCTTTGTTTTGACTTCAGTTGGGTCCGATACCTATTGGACTCAAAGTGGTTTCAATGGGTTTGCTCACCGTCAGATCTGTTTTAAGATTCATGCGCACGAATTTTAAAGCATATGCAAAAGTGCGAACGCGAATTCTAAAGCAATCCAATAGTGAACGAACCCATTAAAATCACTTTGGATCCAATGGATATCAGATCCAAACTAAACTCCTTTGTTTTGTTACTTCATTCGATCAATACGATCTTTGTTTTCTAGTTGGATGAGAATATGAGTAACACCTCTACCTTACCTAGAAAATCATTAATAACTATAAAATTATATATGATATCAATTCTTTTTTCTTTCTATATATAACTACATAATTTAATTATTATGCTTAAATATATTTATTTTATATTTCATAATTTATGATAAATTGATTTATATTATTTTATTTAATTAATATTTTATATTTTTTTTGAAATAATTGGATAAAATTAATATTTTTTATATTATGTGATATATATTAGATACATAATGTATCTAATAATATATTTAAATTGAATTATATATACTAACTGAGAAGCTGAACCTTGCTAGTAAATATCTTGTAAACATCCTAACTGACAAGATATAGATACAAGTAAGACTGATAAATGATAATTATTAATTTATTATCAAAATTAACTTTTTCACTCTCCAGCGGCACTACACATGTACAGTACACACCATCTCTTATAAACACATTATACACAAACTACAATATTATTTTTACATATATGCTATATATATTCCAAATAATATAATAGAATATTTGCAAAGATCTTGCCAGATCTTCATACGGTTTACTGGAATATCTATTCCTTCCTGTCACAAACACTTTAAATTGGAAGAATTCCAAAGCACATATATATATATCTATTTCAATAAGCTTTTCAGAACTCGGTTCTCCTGCCAAGAGCAGATGAGCAGATGAGAAAAATCCACTCAGAACCAAGAGCGAGCTTTTGGCACCTCCACAACAACATCTCGTACCACATTTTGAACATCACATATGTCGTCAAACTTGTGCTCCAGGAGGGGATCAACAACTCTCTCCTACATGAATTAACCAAATTCAAGGGTCATAAAAGCTCTTCTTGTACCAATCATCCAAATTTATATTTATATTAGAGAGAGAGCAAAGGTCAGGTGTGTGTTGTTCGAAATGTCCTATGCACCACATATGCAGGGATCAAGCCGAGAGAATGAACTACTGAAACAAAATATACACATCACATAACGTACCTTAAATACTTCAAATGGACAGAAATCCGTGCCACAGGCCTTGCAAAATAATACAAAAATCCCAGCAGATATTAGATATGATAGAAAAATCATATTATCATATTATTAGAATCAATTGTAAACACATTTCCTCTCGACACTTCTGTTCCGACGAGCCTTTTACATATTTAATTCTCTCATCAAAATTTATTTTTCTTATCTTCCTGTAAACAGTAAAAGTTGTGTTGGAAAATCTGAGATCATACAACCAAATAACTATAATAAGGGTGAAACTTTAGAAAACACTTTTGGCTGACTAGATTGTTGATCTCACCAGTAATGAAACAGGCACTTCATTGTGAAGAACTTGAACATGGTATGAGATGTTCTGGTCTGTTTGCCTGCTACTACACTGGTACAAAACAAGCATATTGTTCCCAGCAAAAGGTGAAATTAAACTGCCCCTCCAATTTCTGTTCTGAGGCGGCTTTGGAGGCAGGTCCAGAGGTTCTGCTCTTTGAATTTTCTCATACTCTGAATTGAAATAAAGATAGATAATAACTGCTCATTTGATATTAACCTATTCAGTAGTGAATCTCAATTTTTCTTGTCCCTTCCTATCTTCAGCCATAAATAAAGGTAGACCACATAAAAAGTTCAATCACATAGAATACCAGAAAACCATGAAAGGAACCTGTTTTCCACTACCGGATCACATGTCAATACCAGAAAACTAACCCCACTTATACATGTGCAACTACCGTACAAATAGCATGTACCCAAAACTAAAGTAGGTTCAGGCTGCCTAATTTGAAATGCTCAACAGGTCAGATTGGTTTTAGGTTTCTCATGGGGTGGGTTGGACAACACTATATTCAAGTCCAATAAAATGAGAATCTCACCATCTCTGTCAAGAAAGAGCCCAAGAAGGCAGCCGAAAGAAATGATTGTTCCTGCATGTGCAAACTGGAGCTGTGCTCTCTCATACATCCCACCTGGCTGGTTCTCTACATATGCATCAGTTTACAGAATTTGTTAAATTCAACCGTGAAACATATTAACCAAGTAAACTAGTAGTGGACCTTCCACATTTGTACCAACTTTGTCATAAAGCCCTGAATAATATACATGGAAACACTAAACATACAAAAAAACCAACACCAAGTCATACATAGGGAAAAAATTAATAAATAAGAGAGTACCGCCTCTAAAAGCCCTACCCCACCCCCCCACCCCCGAGTTCAGATCTAGTCAGGTGCCTGACTTGGTAGAATGAGATCTGGACTGTTTATTTTAATCTGGCACAAATCTCAAAGACCCCCGTGCATCCAAGGTAGACCCAAATTAAAAATTGCTTGGCTGGGATTATCTCAGGTAGATGTGATACCTGAGGGGATCCGCATTCACCTCCCCCTATCACGAGTTAACATGGTCAACAATCACTTTTGGAAGGAAATGACTACAATATTTTGGTAGTTTATTAAGTTAAGTTTTTTATCAAGTTTATTATTCAAGAGGTTTCCTTAGGATAGCCTATAGGCTATAGCCATAGCAGTTTTAACTAGATTAATCTCCTTTTGCATATAAAGTGCAGATATCAGCCAAACTTTTTCATTGGTCAAATTATATTCTTTTGTGAAAGAAAAAGATGTGAAATGAAATATATATTCAGAAAAGCAACAATCAATTGTCAACTGCTGCAAGGTGAATATGTGATGGACCATTTTCTTAACTCTTTATCTATTTTGCCGCAAACTTAAAAGAAACTTTAAATATGGCAAAACATAATTTTAGGGACATTTTAGTCATTCTTTATTTGAAAAAAAAATAGGCACTGTCATTGATATAAAAGTATCATTGAATTTTGAGAACAGATGGGGAAGCTGCTGATTAAAATTCCAACATAGAAGGTAGGATCTAAAAATCAAAGAATAAAGGTACCGGTACCTTCATTAGCTTGGATAGCCTCTTGCATTCTCTGAAAAATGTCTTGTAGCAGAGGCACTCCCATCCAGTAATTTATGGATTTACCATAGCCTTTTAGTAGAAAAACCTCCAAGTCATCTGTCCACTCTAGCAGAAGAATCTTCCAAAGAAGAACAATTTGTGTCAAAATTGCAAAAACTAAATATATTTGTTAAGTTGTGATATTTAAGTGGTAGAAAAGCTGCATTGTTGCATGGATCAGCTTTTGATATTGAGGTGTTGGTATGTCACAATATAGTCAAGTCGACCAGAATTTGAAATTGAATTTTTTTTTCAATCAGTACTCGATCAATTTAATTGGGAAAATTCAATGGGTCACCTGACAAGGAATTTTTTTTTATCATTAACTTAATAGAAGTAATTCCGTGTGTGTAGTTTCTACACAGCATGTCCCAAGCTAGGAAAAAGGAGGAGGGTTTGTGATAGGCTTGGCAAGCCAGCGGTAAAAAGACAACATCTTTATAGAAATGAAACCCTCACGAATTGGGAAGTAGTAGTACTAGGATGGGTGACCTCCTGGGAAGCCCTTGTGTTTCTGATTTTGGTTGGGTTTCATTTCTAAACTACCCCAACTTGTTTGGGAATAAAGACTTTGAAGAAGAAGAAGAAGAAGATTATCTTAATAGAAGTGATTAGAGATCAACTTATAAAGAACTCAATACTGATATGGACACATAGGAGCAGCATAGCTTGTTACCTCTTTCTCATTATAAAATAATACTCAAATAAAAACAAAAAACAAAAATAAATGAAGATATTAATGATTGGGGTTATGATGTACTTCTGTTTTGTTGAAAAGGCCACAAGCTTGATCAGTGATGTTCAACAAAGATGCTTGCTGCAAATGTAAAAAGTATTATTTGACAATCTGATAAGGAGAAATTCAAAAGAAGTTAAATCCAAATTGAAACACATAATACTAATGCAGCGCCAAATTGAAATATCAGTCACCTGCTTGCAGAGAAACCAAAGGGAGGCGACATCCTGCCTTTTGAAATTAAGATGGTGCCTAGAGATAAGTGCAGATGTAATGTCTTCTATGATCGGTGCTTTCAACTCCTCAACTTCAGGCTTTTCACTCTCCTTATAATCCTAATTGTTGGATTGTGTCAAAGAGAAATTGGATTAAACAACTTGGAGGTTTTTAAAGAAGACGATAATCCATAAAGTGACACGAAGAGGGAAAAAAAAAACACTCAAGTGTCACTGAATAAATTTATATTGTTAGCAAATTACTCCCTTTTAATGAACATGATACATTAACATACAGGGTTGGGTCTGGGTACATAACAATAAAAAAAAAGGAAAAAAAATAAATACATACCTTGTAAGTTGCACAAATTTTATTAAATCGTAGCAAGACATCACTCGCAAGGCTCTCAGTAACTACAGAAAAGGCACGATTGTGTCCCGGGCCAAGAGTGCCCTTTCCTGAAAATAGCCCTGTACCAAATGCCACCGCACTAGCTGCCGCCCTAGGAACCTTAATTTCATCCAGGCAGAAATTTAGAAATAATATTTTACAATATGTTTGTTCATTTATAAATAGAATTGTGTGAACTGTGAACAAGTAGGTAGGTATATTTGGCTTGAGGAGTGTGACGTGACCTGAGTAGCCTTAATGGGGTAAGTATGGGGGTGATAGTCCCAGCTAAAAATATCTGGGAATCGGTCTTTAACTCTGAGAGCGAGTCTGTACAACTCTTCTTCTCCCATGTCGGTGAGCTCTCCTCCCGTCACGCCTTTCCACGGTGATTCCCATTTCTCAATCCAACCTGGGATTTTGGGTGCTTCGGAATCGGAGTTTAAAGCCTCTTCAACGAGAGCTGCCAACCGGCTTGCCAGCCTGTCAAGTTCCTTCATTCGTCTTTTTTTTGGAGAGCGGGTCCCATGCCTTGCCTGCCAAAACTTGAAAAATAAATAATAATAATAAAATAAAATAAATGGGCATGTCAATATGTCATTGACATTAATTACCCACATGGAAAAATAAATGAAGGCCTTTTGGACAGTCGACTCACAGTAGTCTAGTCTGGTTAGTATAACTTTAAACTTTCTGACCAAGCAATTAAGCATTCTTTGAGACTTTGAGTAGAGTACAATACTGTATTGCCTAAATGGTTAAAATGGATGAAGAGATCGAAGAGTGACCAGAAGGTTCAAGTGGATTGGTTGACAGCCGTGTGGTATAGTACTAGCAGAAGAGGAAGAAGTAGTACTAGTAGTAGTATCTGTCGACATATCATATCTACAATTAATGAAGAGAATTATGAGATACAATCATGTAAATATAATTAATTAACAGTACCGTACGTTTAACCCCCAATTGAGAAAGAAAGAAAGAGAGAGAGAGAGAGATATAATATACCTGGTAACGGTGCAGAGGTGTCGTCGGACATCGAATGGCTTTACGGTTGCGTCAGCGGAGAAGAAACAGAGACAGAGAAAAGAGAAGAGATACAAACTAAGGACAGTAAGAGAGTGAACGGAGATGTCCATGTAGACGTCTATCTTGCTCCAATGATCCAATCCAATCGGCGCCGCGAGAGAGGGTGGGAACTGGGAAGTGGGAAGTGCTTATGGTGTAATTAATAGTAATTAGTGATTGATGATTTGAAAGGAAAGGAAAGGAAAGGTGGAATTGAAAAACGTTGAGATCACTTAATTAATATCTTGACTAATGAGTAATGACAGACAGCGATCACTCAGTCACGACTCACGAAGGTGACGTGACAGCTAGCTAGCGACCAATTTAATTATATTATATTATATTATATTATATTATTAATCCCGATTCATTCTGATCGGACGGTCCGGATCTACTCGACAGCGATCACTGACGAAATTTGAGTTGCCAATCTTTAGGGTCACGGGATTGCGCAGGGGATGGGCAGGAATGATGGTCCTACACTCCTACTCCTACTCGGCTACTCCTAGCCAGTGCCCAGTAGCCACTATTCATCATTTCACCTATCACTATTCAATAAATAGTTAAATACTCTCTCTCAGTACCACGCATGCACGATTGCACGCTACTCATACTCTCTTTTGTTTTAAGTCGTCTACATAATTTCAAATCTTCCTCTTGGGTTTCTAATGGGCCTTGGGCTTTGCCCCATCCACTATCCACTCTTAAAGTCTATTCAAGTCCGTCCGTCCATTTTGCATCCTTCCTTCCTTCCTTCCTGCGTACCAACTTTCAATTCCTATCCAAAACTCAACACACAAACTCAAATATAATTTATGAGTGAGTCTATGGTACTATGCATATCACGGGTTGTTACTGTGCTACAGCTCTATATTCGAGTTTTCAAATCCTAACGGTCGATCCGAACCGTTCATCTTGTTCTCCATATTAATATGTGTTTGGAAACCAAATTATATATTTTTTGAAATTTTTTTACTATTTTTTTAGATATTTAGAAAATCACTTGATCTGAAAATTCTGGACCATCCAAAAACAATGATTTTCAATAAATCTAAAAAAATAGTAAAAAAATTTCAAAAAAATATAAAATTTGGTCTCCAAACACATATTAATATGGAGAACAAGATGAACGGTTCGGATCGACCATTAGGATTTGAAAACTCAAATATAGAGCCGTAGCACGATAACAAATCGTAATATGCATAGTACGTACCATAGACTCACTCATAATTTATTATATAGAAAACACAAAATGCAATATGTTTTAGAGCTAATGTCAAGTTTAAATTTGTAATTATACAAACACAAACACTATAGTTGAAAAGGAAAATAAAATATCTGTGCAAAAAATTTTAGATCAACTGATTTTCTACCTATCTAAAAATATAGTAAAAAATTTCCAAAAAAGATGTAAAATTTGGTCTCCAAACACATATTAATATGAAAAACAAGATGAATGGTTCAGATTGACCGTTAAGATTTTGAAAACTCGAATATTGAGCCATAGCAAAGTAGTCCTCTATGCAACCCATAGCACCGTAGCCTTACCCTTTTAGCTGATTATGTTTGAATTTGATAACTTAATTAAAAGTCGTTGAAAAATATAAACAACTTATTTTTTTAAATAAATTAATATATATATAGAGTCCGACTAAATTGCTGCCGGCAACATTTTAACCAAGTGCTACCGGGACTATAAATATTATGTGATATTCAAACAACAAATTCAAACCGTTAGATGTTTAATCTATATTAAAATCTACTTGGAGATTAAATTATATATTTTTTAATTTTTTTTTACTATTTATTAAACTAATTTAAAAATCGCTATTTTCAATAAATTTTTGAAGCATTGAAATTTTAGTAAAGAGTGATTTATATATTTTCTTAAATCTGAATGAAATGTCATAAAAAAGTTTATTCGTATTCTACAACCCACGGACACAATAGCAGTAATAATATATAATATAATTAATAAGTGAGTTGACGCAATGTAACACAGATTCTAATCTTGAGAATTCATCAACCTCCTTCTCCATGGCAGATTGGCAGTGCCTCCATGCTATTGCTGCTAATTACCAAATAGCTAGTATACCTTTTACTTGACTCTCTTCCTCTCCTCTCCTCTCCTCTCCTCTTCTCTCCTCTTTTGCTGATCGGATCGGAGCATGAAGATCGCCGTCTGCTCTCTTACTCTCCTTTGCATCTCTCTTCTTCTCTTCTCCGTTGACGCCTCTCCACCGTTAAACCCCTTCGACGTCCGCCGACACGTCTCCACCGTTACTAGGTCTCTCTCTCTCTCATCTCCGTCCCCTTTTGATTCTATTCTATTCATGAACAATAAGAATCGATTGATTTTCCCATATGCCACTACCATAACCAAGGATTTCATTCTTCTATTCCTATCTCACCTCATACCATTTCACTTTACATTTTTTTTTCCCCTAAATTCTCAATTGGGGTTAAACGTACGGTGTTAACATTTATACTGGGCTAGCCCAGCCCATCCCAGCCCCACAATGATTCAACCTCTAGTGCTTATTCGCAATAACAATGGTTATCCTTTCTCTTTGTTGCCATCAACCCACAAACTTCATCATTCAAATTTTTTATTACTCTACTCCTAATTGAAAGGAATTAACACTAAATTCAAACTAATTCTAAAGTAGTAAAGATAAATCAGTAAAATGATAAAAGAAGATATACTAGAAAGAAATATATTGTTCATTCATTTTTTCTCCATTCATTATTCATATGCCTTTACAAAAGATAATTAATACATATATCCATCTGCTTGGAGAAGAATCTATATGTACTCTTCTTCTCAAGTTCAAACATACTTTATCTCTCCATTACTTGTTTTATTTGCTCAAAACCAAAACAGACTCAGCCCCGTTCAGCTTCTATATTAGTACAAGGCATTGGTATTTATTGAGATTGTGACATTTGTGTTATCAACAATGTTCCATGCTACAGTTTTTTCCTTCATTACCATTGGCCTTTTAGCTGTATTGGAAATAACTTACTCATATCTCTTCATTGTAGGTATGATGTGTCGAGAGATACTAGCAATGTTGCTTCTTTCTCTTCTGCAATACCAGATGGGTGCGAAGCAATCCACTTGAACCTTGTGGTTAGTCTTCCTTGATCCTTAACCTTTTTTTTACAATCTCAAAATCAGCTTTAGGCCCATTCTATAATTTTGTGTAATTTGAACCAATCCAAGGTTTACCATAGGTTGTGGTGGTTGCAACTTGTATGTAATGAAACTAGCAACGATTGTGCAACCTGATTCTTTTTACTTACTTTCTGATAGAATGATGTATTATTGGTCAAGTTCTTGTTTTATTAATTCTTTTATTTTTGTTTTTTGTGCTTTTGCTAGCTAATCGGCTAATTGTTAATCATTTTTTTAATTTGGCACAAGGATTTAATTTGTGAAACGCTAAAATTAATCCTGGGTTTTTCCTTCTAAAATTTATACAGTACTTGGATGCCACTTTAGCCATTTAGGCAATACTGAAAGTATGCTCTGTCAAGAAGTTATAACAGTATTTTTCGATAAAAAAAAGGGTTATAGTGGTACATTTTTCCATGTGGGTAATGGCATGCCCATTTACTTTTTCCATTTTTGAATTTCTGGCAGGCAAGGCATGGGACCCGTTCTCCGACCAAAAAGCGGATCAAGGAACTTGACAGGCTGGCAATCCGGTTGGCAACTCTTGTAGAAGAGGCAAACCATGAAGGCAGCTCTGAAGCTCCCAAAATCCCGGGTTGGATTCGGGGATGGGAATCACCCTGGAAAGGCCGGGTGAAGGGAGGAGAGCTCATTGACTTGGGAGAAGAAGAGTTATACAGACTCTCGCTCAGAGTTAGGGACCGGTTCCCGGAGATATTTAGCAGGGACTATCACCCCGATCTTTACCCCATAAAGGCTACACAGGTGAGCATCTCCTCGAGCCAAATACTTGTTCAGAAAATTTCAAAATTAATTTCAGCTGTTTTCACAGATTCACCAGTATGTACCTGATTACAATGGTAAGTACGCCTATATATATGTATATATATTTGAATAATACTCAACACAAGCAACTATATAGCCCCAAACAAGCACATGTTAGCCATGAAGAGATGCGCAATAAAATATTTATACAAAAAAGAAAAACAAATTGTAAAATATTGTAACTTTGTGCATGGATGTAATGAAGGTTCCTAGGGCAGCAGCTAGTGCAGTGGCATTTGGTACAGGGTTATTTTTAGGAAAGGGCACTCTTGGGCCGGGAAAGCATCGTGCCTTTTCTGTGGTTAGTGAGAGCCGTGCAAGTGATTATAAACTCCGATTTCATGACAATTGCGCAACTTACAAGGTAAGTATTTTTTTCCTTGTTTTTGTTATGTAGCGAGGTTAGTTCTATTAATTGTTGAACTGGCCTGGTTAAGATTGATCGAATGGATTAAGCTCTTGAGTTCGTGTCAGGATTTCTCAACCTAGAGGTGGTTGGGTCTGGCCCAACCCATTCAGCAATTGACTTTAGTTTTGTGGACAAATGGTTTGAATTTGAAATATCCCAGTATTTTTCATTAGAAAACATGTAAAATAAGGAACTAGGTCCAGTATGCATGTATGAAGAAGAAGAACCAAATTTGATAAATTTGCAATGCGTTTCCATCTGGTTGACCCAACCCTGTATCATTAAAAAGGAGTTTTTTTTTGTGGTGCTGGATTTCTCAACAGTGTTAGATGAATTTGATGGATCACATGCACTCTATAATTTATTGTGCTGGATTTCTCAACAGTCTAGAACTCTAGATCATTATAAAGAAGTTCTTTTTTGTATATTTCATAGAATATTTGCCAACTGTATAAATTTATTCAGTGGCACTGAGTGCGTTTGTTTCTCTTCGTGCTACTTTGTGGGTTATCTGTCTTCTTTAAAAAGCCTCAAGTTGTTTAATCAAATTTCTCATTGACACAAGATAGATTCTTATAGCACCATCGAACATTTCAGAGTCATAGGGAGAGTCAAGAGCCTGAAGTTGAGAAGTTGAAAGAACCAATCATAGAGGAGATTACATCTGCACTTATCTCTAGGCATCATCTTAATTTCAAAAGGCAGGATGTCGCCTCCCTTTGGTTTCTCTGCAAGCAGGTGAATGATATTTCATTTTGGCGTTGCATTAGTATTATGTATTTCAATTTGACTTTAACTTCTTTCAAATTTATCCTTATCAGATTGTCAAATCATACTTTCTAACATTTGCAGCAAGCATCTTTGTTGGACATCACTGATCAAGCCTGTGGCCTTTTCAGCGAAATAGAAGTACATCATAAGCCCTATCATTGATATTGTCATTTAGTTTTTTTTTGTTATTTAAGTATTATTTCCTTCTGAGAAAGAGATAACAGGGTTTGGTGATGTCATGCGAATGTTGCTCCTATGTGTTCACACCAATATTGAGTTTTTATAAGTTGATTTCTGAGGATTTATATTAAGATTATGACAAGAAATGCCTTGTCCGGTGGCCCATTGAATCTGCCCAATTAAATTGATTAAGTATCTAGGAGATGTGCTATTGACCTCAATATCAAAAGCTGATCCATGCAACAATGCAGACATTTTTCAGATTTTTAGTGTTTGCAAATTCGACATGCAAATTGTTTTTCTTTGTTAGATTCTTCTGCTTGAGTGGACAGATGACTTGGAGTTTTTTCTACTAAAAGGCTATGGTAAATCCATTAATTACTGGATGGGAGTGCCTCTGCTACGAGACATTTTTCAGACAATGCAAGAGGCTATCCAAGCTAATGAAGGTACCAGTACCTTTATTCTTTGATTTTTAGATCTTACCTTCTATGTTAAAAGTGATACCAGCAGCTCCACCACCTGTCCTCAAAACTCAATCATACATTTATATCAATGACACTTGCCTATTTTTTTTTTAAAATGACTAAAATGTTCCTAAACTTTCTGTTTTGTCATATTTAAAGTTTTATTTTTAGTTTGCTGCAAAACAGATAATTAGTTAAGAAATTGTTCTATCATATTGCGGCAGTAGACAATTGATCGTTGCTTGTTTCGAATACTTATTTCATGTCACATCATTTTCTTTCACAAAAAGAAAATAATTTGACCAGTGAAAAGGGATTTGGCTGATATCTGCACTTCATATACAAAGGAGAGATCAATCTAGTTTAAACTACTCTGGCTTTAGGTCATCCAAAGGATGCCCCTTGAATAATAAACTTGACAAAAGAATCAACTTAAAACAAAAATCCCTTAGTCATTTCCTTCAAAAAGTGATTATTGACTGTATTAACTGATGACAATAAAAAATTGAGTGGGGATATAGGTTGGGGGAGGGGGGTTGGGCTTTTAGAAGCGTTACTCCCTTATATATATATATATATATATTTTTTTTTTCCTCTTTAATTTTTTTGTTTTTCTAGTGTTTCGTTGTATATTATTCAGGGCTTTATGACAATGTGGGTACAAATGTGAAAGGTTCAGTGGTATTTTGCGCAGTACATATCAGGCCTGTAATTTGTGAACTTGGTTAATATGTTTTGTTTCCTTGTTGAATTTTAACAATTTCTGTGAACTGTTGCATATGTAGAGAACCTGCCAGGTGGGATGTATGAGAGAGCACAGCTCCGGTTTGCACATGCAGAAACAATTGTTCCTTTCAGCTGCCTTCTTGGTCTCTTTCTTGAAGGAGATGGTGTGTTTCTCATTTTATTGATTTTGAATAAATTGTTGTACAACTCACCCACCCCATCAGGGACCTAAGACCAACCTGACCCGTTGTGCATTTGAAATTAAGCTGCCTGAATCTACTTTAGGCAAAAAAAAATCTAAATTGTCAGAAAGAAACCTGAATCAACCTTCGTCCAGGTTTTAGGTACATGCTATTGGTACGGTAGTGGCACATTTATAAGTAGGGTCAGTTTTGGTATTGACATGGGATCTGGTAGTGGAAAACAGGTTTCTTTCTCGGTTTTCTGGTATTTTATGTGATTTACATTTATTTATGGCTGGAGATAGGGAAAGAAAAGAAATTGAGATTTACTACAGAATAAGTTAATATCAAACAAGCAGTTATTCTCTATCTTTATTTCAATTGAAGAGTACGAGAAAATTCAAAGATCAGAATCGCTGGACCTGCCTCCAAAGCCACCTCAGAAGAGAAATTGGAGGGGCAGTTCAATTTCACCTTTTGCTGGGAACAATATACTCGTTTTGTACCAGTGTCGTAGCAAGCAAACAGACCAGAACATCTCATACCATGTTCAAATTCTTCACAATGAAGTGCCTGTTTCATTACCGGTGAGATCAATAATCTAGTCAGCCAAAAGTGTTTTATAAAGTTTCTCCCTTATTATAGTAATTTGGTTGTATGATCTCAGATTTTCCAATTAAATATGTAAAAGGCTCATCAGAACAGAAGTGTGGAGAGGAATTGTGTTTACAATTGATTCTTAATATTCTATAATATGATTTTTATTTTTTATCATATCTATAATATGATTCTTATTATTCTATATTATTTGGTCAGGCCTGCGGCACAGAATTCTGTCCATTCGAAATATTTAAGGTACGCGACTTATTTTCTTCATTTCTAATAGTTCATTTCGAACCCCACTCATTCTGACCTTTGCTCTCTCCAATAGAAATAGAAATTTGGATGATTGGTGTGAAAATACCTTTATGACCCTTTTAATTTTGTTAATTTATGTAGGAGAGAGTTGTTGATCCCCTCCTGAAGCACGAGTTTGACAACATATGTAGTGTTAAAAATGTGGTAGGAGATGTTGTGGAGGTGCTGAAACCTTGCTCTTGGTCATGTAAATTCTTCAACTTTCTGAGTGGATTTTTCTCATCTTCTCAACCTCAGCAAGAGAAATCTGAGCTCTGACAGCATGTTGATTAAATTGGAATACTTCCAATTTAAAGTTTTCGCAAATTTTGATTTTCCATGTTCAAGATTTTTTATTTTTTATTTTACTGGGAAGGTTGAATAGCGCTCAATGTGGTGAAAAACTTCTCCTGTTAACCAGGCACCATATATATATTTTTTCCTCTCTTTTCGTACTATATGTCCTTGTTTTTTAGTCATATTGCTCTGTACTGAAATATATGTCTAACCAATCCATGCCAGCTCATTATATCTGCTGGGTTTTACAAGGCTGGAATAAAACAAAAATAACAAGAGCAATTAAAAAAGGAAATGAATCAAAGCCCAATATCATCTCTCTTCACTATCATATGTTTGCCGTTGGTCGAACACATTAATTGTTTAACGATTCTGACTTGGAAACCGTGCGACGAGAGTTGTATTCTATGTTATCTTTAATTTATTTCATTTCTTTTGCCATGGCTCCAATGGATCTGGATGACGTGTTACTTGAAGTTGAGAACTGCATTCTTCTCCTTGATGTTAGGCCTTTAAATATATATATGGTATGCTGGCGCTGCGTATTAATGGAATTAATTAATTATATCCTAATATTTTATTTTATCTTATGTTGAAGTAGCATGCATCCTTCTATTCTCTTCAGTAACTTATAACTTATGGGCCTTTTTTTTTTTTTTTCCCACTGAATCCATCACCAGCCCCCATTCTCACGTGGATACTAAAATATTTATTCTATAATATAATATAATATAATATACATTTGCCCCCATTCCCAATGAATCCATCACCAGCCCCCATTCTCACATATATATATGCTAGCTAGGTTGAGGGTTGAGGCCTTGAGGGTTGAGGGTTGAGGTTCCTTTAATTTAAGTGATATCAATATTCAATACCATAATGGATGGCAATTTAAGGAATGAAGGTTTGAGACATTGTGCAATCCAATCTAGCTAGCATATATATGCATGTGAATAATGGAGAGCTTGTAGCTATATAGCTAGCTAGGTCTTAATTCTTAAACCATTACAAGGCACACTTGCTCTTGCTAAGTTGTTATCTTAGTTGATGACTTGATGTACTGTACTCTCTTTCTTTCCATGTGGAAATTAAGTTAAAAAAACACCGCAATGGGAATGCTTAATCAATATATATCATCTGTATTTTTTTTTTTTTTTTTTTAATTTTTTTTTAATTTTTTATTTAGCCTGATTAATTTCTTGATTCTAACTAGTATGATATGCTTCACTAATGAAAAAACACTCTCCTTAATTAATTTTATCCTTATTTATTCTTTAATTAAGCAATTAATGAATGGAGAAATTAAGTTGTAAGACAATTAATTAATTGTTAAAGATTTCTGAATGGAAAACCATCTGACCTTTGATGGATCAATTGCTTTCCGTTTTTCTTGTTACATTTATTATATTAATGAATTGAATTCATGAGATCATTACATTGTTCTTTTGATGGAACTGAACTGAAAGGCGTGATGGAAAGTAGTCAACATATATAATTATATATAGCACAGCAATGGTCGCCAAACAAATTAAGATGACCACGTCCAATTATTATTATTATTAAATGAAAATGGTTGGAGAGTAGTCGGTCAATTAATAAGCAGTCGATCAACAAATTAAATCATATCAAACAAAGGAAGGGAGCAATCGAGCTCAAGAGTATCAAATGATTAAACTGCCAATTCCAATTCCATTTAATAATTATTATTAATTATTTCTCTCTTTCATACCATCTTTAGCCGATTTTTTTTAAAATACTCAAAAAAATAAATATTTTATTAAAAATAACCAGATTCTGTGTGAAATTTTTAAAATACCCAGGTCGCAGATTTTTTTCTGCGCTCCAGAATTTTTATTCCGGGGAGCAGAAAAAATTTGCGCCCCGAATTTTTTTATTTATTTATTTATTTTTGAATTTTTTATCCGAGCGTAGATTTTTTCTGCAGCCCGGATTTTTTTTTTTTTTTTTTTAGAGTTTGGAGAAAAAAAATCCATGGTTTGGTTTATTTTTTTTATAATATATGTATATGTATATGTATAATATGTATAATATATGTACTATAATATAATATAATATAATATAATATATGTATATGTATATGGAGATTGACTAATATGCTTTCGGCAGCACTTCGGCCGAAGTGCTGCCACCCCATTTTTTATTTTTCAAAATCTTAACAGTCAATCCGAACCGTTCATCTTGTTCTCCATATTAATATCTGCTTGGAGACCAAATTTTACATTTTTTGGAATTTTTTTGCTATTTATTAAGCCACTTTGAAAATCACTGATCCAACGGTGAACCCCTGATTTTACTGTTTGGCAAGCCACCGTTGGATCAGCGATTTTCAAAGTGGCTTAATAAATAGCAAAAAAATTCCAAAAAATGTAAAATTTGGTCTCCAAGCAGATATTAATATGGAGAACAAGATGAACGGTTCGGATCGACTGTTTGAATTTTTAAAAATCGAAAATGGGGTGGCAGCACTTCGACCGAAGTGCTGCCGAAAGCATATTAGTCAATCTCTATTTATATATATTATATTTATATATGTATACATATATTATATATACATATACATACACATACACATATATTATATTATACATATTATACATATACATATACATATATTATAAAAAAAAAATTGAATCATGGATTTTTTTTTCTCCAAACTCTTAAAAAAAAAAAAAATTCGGGCCGCAGAAAAAATCTGCTCTCGGGATAAAATATTCTAAAAAAAAAAAAAAAATTCGGGCGCAAATTTTTTCTGCGCTCCAGAATAAAAATTCCATAGCGCAGAAAAAATCTGCAGCCTGGGTATTTTTAAAATTTCACTTAGAACCCGGTTATTTTTAATGAAATATTTATTTTTTTTTGGATATTTTAAAAAAAGTCGGCATCTTTAGACTTTAGAGCCTCAGCCTCCCATGCAATCAATCTGCAAATTAATTAATTCCAACGCGGTCATATATTGGTCTGAGTGGGGTGGTTTCACTGCCATCAGATGAAAACGCGTCAGCACATTTTCCCACTAGTGACTCAAATTCCTTCTTTTTTTTAGGCACTCATACTGATACTGAAACTGATACTGATACTGATACTGATACTGATACTGATAGTGACATGCATTTCCTTCTTCTTTTTTTATTTTATTATTTTGTTGAAAGTCTATTTTATAAAAGCTGCATATATGTAAATAAATAAATAAATAATTAATTAATTAAATAGTTAGTAGTAGTTGATAATTGATAATTTGATATCGGAGGGCAGGGCAAGCTGAAGCTGTGTGACTGTGAGAGTGTGAGTACAATTAATTAATGTTACTCTGTCTGTCCAGTGTCAACATAAGATCTTAATTAGTTCATATTAAGCAAATATATCTTCTTCGCGCTACCTCTTATTATATTTATATTTATATTTCTACTTTTAAAAACATTGAATTTATTTATTTATAAAACTTTGAAGATGAATTGAATTAAAAATAAATAAATAAATAAAATCCAAAGTGGCATTAATTCTTGTTGCCGCAATGCCGCGTGGCCAATATGCAAGGCGACCCCTACATTGCTCAAAATGGGTTGTATGTTGTCATAAATTCATTCTATCTGAAGGACCGATGTGTAAATTGCACCGCACCTGTTGTTTTGGTCCGACAAAGACTGCTGAGATTTTCCCCCAGGGCCAGGACTCACCGACTCAGGAGAGGACCCATCCAAATCGGATCCTTAAATAACTCTGGACTACCTCGGGCCCGTCCGATGTTAATCGAACGGTCCTCATACAAAACTACTAAAAAAAAAAATTTGAGTTACTGTAGAGAATCGGACGACAAAGACTAAGTAAGACTGTCTTGGGACCCCAACCACTCTCACTGTCTTTTCTTCTCCACAACTCTCTCTCTCTCTCTCTCTCTCTCTCTCTCTCTCTTCCATCTCTTGCTTTGCAACACTAACACTCGCCAGAAAGCATGCACCGCACCCACTCTCCATTTCACATTCAAGAAGACAAAAATAAAAAATAAAAAAATAAAAATACAAAAAGCAAACAAGACTAGAAGGAGAGAGAGATGAAAGCTCTTCTTCCCCTCCCCCTCCATAGAAGGAAGCGGAGTTACTTCCTCACCTTATCTTTCCTTACCTTCGCTACCCTTCTCTACTTTCAGGATTTCACTTGCCTCCTTCGCCATCCCTCCTCCTCCACACCACCCCTAAATCTAAATCTAAATCTAAATCTAAAAGGTAGCTTCCCTTCCCTTCCCTTCCCTTCCCTTCCAACAATTAAATTAATTTCTCTTCTACTTTATTAATTACCTTTTCAATTGTAGTACTAGTAACTAGTAATTGTATTCAACTTACATTTCTTATTTCTTTTAATTATTGTTATATATTTTAAGACTTTAGCTATTTCGGTCTTTACAAATTGCGATCTATTCTATTTGGAAAGTTTTCTCAAACAATTTATCAATTAAATAGTAGTAAGCTTAAGCTCAATTCAATATTAATTTGGATTTGATGTTTTTCATATATAGAAAAGGATGATTATGCGATCAATCTTCCATTCACCATTGAGAAGGGAAAGGGAAAGGGAAAGGGAAATAGTAGTTGTGACATCTTTGCGGGGCGATGGGTGTATGATGAGGTGGCACGCCCCTTCTATGCAGAGGAAGAGTGCCCGTACATTCAGCCTCAGCTGACATGTCAAACGCACGGCCGGCCTGACACAGGATATCAGCACTGGAGATGGCAACCTAATGCTTGCTCTCTTCCCAGGTACCCAGGCTACTACTACCTCTAATTGCAATCTCACGCAATTCAATTCAATTCAATTCAACTTTTATTATTCACCAAATAAATTAATTGTTACTTATGTGACAATTAATACTTTCATTGCAAATTAAGGTATATTAAATTTTTTCAAGGTTTGGTATTTGGTAAAGCAGTCAGGCTATTTTTTCTTAGAATAAAGGTACATGATATAATTAATGGAAAGTTGGAAACAGATGGTTGATGAACCACTTTTTCACAGATGAAAAGCAAAGGTACATATTAAAATGATAGATAACCTAAGTTAATAAGAGCACGGCAGATACCTTTTTCTTTTCTGCTTGTGGGATCATGTCAAAGGACACATCATAAATTCTGTGATTTTTTACCTCATTATAATTTGCTTGATATTTTTTTGGTGGGCATGCTAGTCAGCTTGTTGGTTTCTGAATTTTGATGATAACCCTTTGTTGTCTGTATACCATATGCACTTCAATCACTTTTAAGTAATCTTTGTAGTTTGATTGAAACTTACAAATGACAAGCTATTAAATATACGCAATGCTAATGTCAAAGGCAGCTGTTTTCTGCTAAAAAAAAATGTTTCCTCCATTATAACCTCTCTCTCTCTCTCTCTCTCTCGCTATATATATATATATATATATATATATATATATACATATATATGTAATTTTATTTGGTATGACTTTTTTAGATATGGAATGTCTTTAATTTATATGTTGCTATATGATGTATACTTCTGATTTAGTAATTCTCTTGTATGGAAAGCAAAATCTTGACAGTGATTTGATAATCTCATCTGTATACCCAATTACCCATAAATTATTGTTGCTTTTATTTGAATCAATATGGTAGGTACAAAGCGGAAATGCTTAAGTGATTATGTTGTCATTGCCTTTTGTGGTTCACATGGAACTTATAATCCGTGCCACACCAAAATTCCCAAACTCCACATTATTTTGTCCAACTCTTTGCAGCAATGTGGTCCTGTTCTGGCCCCACTTATTTATTAGCTGTTATATTACTCCTGAGTCCTGACCATATTTACCTTATCTTAACTAAAACCACCTCACAGGTTGGATCTTCTGTGGCGACCTCTTTGACTTTTTTACTCTTTGTTCTTGTGGAAATTAGAAGAATTTTAAATAATCTTGTAACACTTTGTCATATCATTTTACAAATTTGTGGCATCACCTTCAAATTGGCAGCTTCAACGCGACTTTAATGTGGGAAATGCTCCGAGGCAAGCGCTTGATGTATGTGGGGGATTCATTGAACCGAGGACAGTTTGTGTCCATGGTGTGCCTCCTGCACCGGGTCCTTCCAGAGGACGCAAAGTCCTGGGAAACCTTCAATGGAGACTCTCTCACTGTTTTCACAGCCAAGGTAATGTTGTGGTCCACACTCTTGAATTGATTACCTTTATAACCCTTCAAGTTCACTGATTTTCACTATACCCCAAAAAAGTCTAAAGGTTTGCTAAACGAAACTTATCTCAGATGCTAAGATTAGTTCAATTCTTTCAGGAATACAATGCTTCAATCGAGTTCTATTGGGCTCCATTCTTGGTCGAGTCAAATTCGGACAATGCTGTTATTCACAGAGTCACAGATCGAATTGTTCGTGCTGGGTCAATCAATAAGCATGCAAAATATTGGAAAGGAGTTGATATTTTGGTGTTCAATACCTATCTATGGTGGATGACCGGAGCCAAGATGAAAATTATGTAATTCTTTCCCCCTTGAAGTTAATTTATGATTATTATTAATTCAATCACCAAGTAGATTTCTAAGTTACTTTGTTTTCTATTTTTTTGTTTTTGTTTTTGTAACGTATTAAATAATCGTCTGAACATTTCATTTATCATCAAAGGGAACACCTTAAATAACCATCCGAAAAAGGGCGGAACTATTTGAGTCATTGCTATTGATTGCATGTACTCTTGCATATATGTGGGCATTGCTATTGAATAATTACTGAAACTTTGTTAGAATTCATTGTTGCATTTATTTAAGTTTGATTTTTGCTAAGGTGTCACCCTTTGATTCAAATAGAAAGAAGAATCCTTCTGATTTTAAATGTGCATCTCTGTGTGCTCATGACCTATGTGCTTGACAATGCTTTGCCCCAATATTTCCTTGTAATTAATTTTAATTTTGAAGGATTATGTTTGCACTAAGAAATACAAATAAGTAAATAACAATATGCATTCAAACTTTGTCCTTGCAAATTTTTAGGAGGGGATCATTTGAAAGTGAGACGAAGGACATAAAAGAGATGGAGACCGAGGATGCATACAGATTGGCGTTGGGGAGATTGGTGATGTGGTTGGAGAAGAATGTTGATCCAACCAAGATTCGTGTTTTCTTTGCCACCATGTCACCCTCTCACACAAGGTTAACTGAAACAATTTATTTTATGTATATTGAAGAGTTTTTTTTTATTTGATGAAAAGATTCAAGAGTTGAGTGAGGCTGCGATACTATGCATAGCGCATATTGGTCCGTACTATGGATTAATATCTCAATTTTCAAAAGTCCAAACCGTCGATTTAAACCGTTCAACACAATATCCATGTAACTATGTATTTGTAGACCAAATTTTATATTTTTTAGAATATTTTCTTTCTGATAAATAGAAAATCACTTGATCTAAAGATGATTCTAAACCATTTAATAGAAGTAGTTTTCTATCTATCTAAAAAAATAGTAAAAATATTCTAAAAATGTGAAATCTAGTCTGCAAGTACAAGTACATATTCATATGAAGATCGTGTCAACGGTTCATATCAACTATTTGGACTTTGGAAATAAAGATATTGATCCATAGTATGTACCAATCTGCACTATGCATAGTACCATGGCTTCTCTCTTGAAGAGTTTGCAAAAGACCAGAAACAATTTCAATTGTCTTTAATGATAATGAACACATATTAATAAACCTCGACCCAATTATTATTTTAATTTAATTTCCCTGTGAATTTGCAATACAGGAGTGAAGATTGGGGAGGTGAGGCAGGTGGGAACTGCTACAACCAAACAACCCCAATCGACAACCCGACTTATTGGGGACTGAGCACAAGCAAGAGCATGATGCAAGTATTGAAGGAGGTTTTTAGTGCTTCGAGAGTACCCGTGACTCTGCTTAACATTACACAACTCTCGGAGTACCGTAAGGACGCACACACACAGATATACAAAAAACAATGGAATCCACTGACACCCGAGCAACTTGCTAATCCACGTAGCTATGCAGATTGCAACCATTGGTGCTTGCCCGGTCTTCAGGATACGTGGAACGAAGTTTTGTTCGCCAAGTTATTCTTTCCTTGATAAAATAAAAGGTGGCACAAGTGTTTTATTTATTTCTTTTCTTTCTTTTCTTTCTTTTCTTTCCTTTCTCTAGCGTGTGTGTTTTGCTTTTGTTTTTTTAGGTTTCTAAGTGTACCTCAAATTAATTTTCTGATCAATTGATATAATATAATATATGTATATTACAAGTGTTAGAGGCGTTGAAATGAAAGTGTGTGTGTGTGTGTGTGTGTTGTTTGTTTTTGGAGAAGTGAAAGTATTCGTTTCATAAATCATGCGGATAGATAATTAAATTAATTGGCAATTTATATATGTAAAAAAATAGTAAATGATTTCAATGGTATTATAATTGAAATGTTGCCAGTTTGCTGATGCTCGGTGAAATTAAGTTATTAATGGGACCACCACGTGGCGTTAAAGTTAAACGGAACATGCACAATTTAGTTACTTGTGAGTTGTGCCTCAGGCTCAGCTTACAAAACTTTGCGCCATATCCGCGACGCACCAAGATGTACGGTACCATTTAAAATTTTAAAATAGAAACTTGGGAATTGGGATTGTGTTATGTGGGAAGGGAATGCTCCTATCCTATGCACAGAGATTCTAGAGCCTGGAGGGGTCTCTCTACTCTCTACTCTCTACTCTCTAGTCTCTAGACACTGACGCTGTGCTGGAGATTAATTAAAATATTTGTGGCGTTTGTTTCACCAATCATTAAAAATACATTTCTGATCAACATAACTAAATAATTAATTCCAATCGACTGTATTGTATTGTATTGTATTGTATTGTATAAACATTAAAAATGCAAATATAATAAATTCTTAACCCGAAATGAAATGAATCAATATATAATATGTATTACTATAGTATTACATAACCTCGCTCTACAGTCTATAGTCCAGACTCTAGATGGACAAGCGGAGAGTTCATGGGATATAAAATGGGTCTGAATTCAATTGACAGAATCTGCTCTCTGTCTCAACTCTCAATTAAATTATATATTCTGTAGCAGAAACAGAGCAGCATTCGGTGTAATGATTCTTCAACATCTACAAACTACAAAGTCTTTAAGTAAACAAACACCAATTTAATTTCAAGTTCCAAGTCTTTAAGCAAACATCTGAAATATATTAAAATATTAATGCATGTTACGCTGTACAAAACACAATAAGTAATTAAAAAATATATATATAAGACTGATACATGAAACTTATGAAGGTCAATAAAATAATTAATCCAATTTAAAGTCAATTACAATGATGAATTACAATAATTTGAATTCGTTATTTAAAACTAATTTGATAGATTTTAGAATTGACCTCAAAAAAGAAACTTGATGAACCTTGATAACATATATGTTGAGAAGTAGAGATGGAGTACGTCTGAGAATGATTCAAGTACTATATATATAGCTAGACTAGAATTAATATTGTTTCATTAGCAGTTATGTTTTAATTACTTGGTAGATCAGTGACTTCAATTATGTCGTTTGGTATACAATACGTACAGCCATCGATCCACACCTTAATTTATTTTATGTTTTACTCATTAATTTAATTAGCGATACCGACTGTATTATTATTATTATTAGAGCTAGCTATAGCTAGCTAGCTAGGGTACTGTTCTTATCTTCAAAACTTAACGATCGAATCCAAATAGTCAAAGCCGATCTAATTCTAATTCACAAGTGATATGTTTACATACAAAATTTATGATTCTTAAAGGTGTAATTAATTATAAGTTGATTTTCATATATATATTTTTTATCACTTGAATTTGACTTTATTATTATGAAGATGAGAACTATATAATTATAACTTAATGACACTGTTTAATTATTATGTTTTAGATTCTTGTTAAAAAAAATGCCTTACATTTACATAAATCCAATATCGATCGTATATTTGTGGCAGATTAATTGTTACATCTCTCTACTGGCTCCGGTGTGACACTGTCAGATATATATATATAATTCAATGAATAATATGCATCACAATTAATTATTACATAAGCCACTTTCCAGTCTATGTGAAGCTTTAAAAAAAAAAAAAAAAAAAAAAACAATGATTACATAAGTAGACCAGCAGATTCATTTCCTAGCTGGAATGCGCAGAGATCTATACAAATCACGACAAATTAAAGAATACACACCAAACTTTCCTTACTTCTTATATATGTTAATATGTAATGTATAGTATACGCATCAGCCTATAGACATGTTACCTAATTAATTTGGTTTTGAAGACTAATTTGCTCCCTTAATTTATACACAAAATAGAAATTATAAATATGGGAAGTTTCAATCTTAGTACTTTTCCTAAAAATAAACAGGAATGAATGATATATATATATATATATATATATAGCAATTATCAAATGCCCTCCCAATTGCTAGTAATTAAAGGAATGAGTGAATATTAATTTCCTTTTTGAATACTCCTGCCTAGCTATCATATTTTGTAAGGATATAAATATATCAGGTGATGGAGCAGCTTCAGATTGAATTCCCTTTTTATAAAAATTGTTTTGACATGAAGTTTAGGTACACCAGCTGATGCATTCAAAGTATTCAACAACCCTCACCTAAACTCAACCCTTCCACAGGAAGCAAAACCTTGGAAACCACCTAAATAGCCTGATTTATCAACCAATCAAATATGCCTACTTCAAAATTCAAATCTTCTCCCTTGCCTCTCAATTTAAAGGTTTGTTTGTTTTTCAGTATACTCTTCAAACCTACCATATATGCACAGATAACCACTATATGTGAATATGCATGTAATGTAATATAAGAATGTCCTTAATTAGCTTTAATATCTAACACTAATTTTTTTTTTCCTCCTAGCTAAGATGATGAAACTAAGAAATCAGTTTAATTCCCTAGTAGCATTCTTATTTGGCCTCTTGATATTCCTTGCTGCATCGTTTCGACTGCAAAATGGCAATTGGAAGGCCATTAATAATGCAATAACATCAAGAAAAGAAAATAAGGGAGAGTGCGACTTCTTCTCTGGTCGTTGGGTCTATGACGACATGGAGTACCCGCTTTATAATGAGAGGCAATGCCGGTTCATGTCTGATCAATCGGCATGCATGAAGTTTGGAAGATCGGATTTGGTGTATCAGAAATGGAGATGGCAACCAGATGGGTGCAACCTTCCTAGGTACGTATATAATATATACATCGATCACATAAATTAATATATATATTTTTCATTTTCAAAACGAATTTCCTATATATCTCACATAAATTAACCTTCTTAGAGATCTTCACATGAATGCGAAATTAAAGCCAGCATTAATTTTAAAATATATGCTTCTTGTTAGTACTGAGTCCGAGTAAATTAGGGTGCTATATATATATATATATATTGTTTTTGGGTAATAGAAATGAGAATTCTCAGGTGAAGTTTTGCATGAATACAAGCAGATTCAATGGAAAAAAGTTGCTGGAGAAACTAAGAGGGAAGAGGATGGTATTTGTTGGAGATTCACTGAACAGAAACCAATGGGTCTCCATGGTTTGCCTCCTTGATACCTCCACACATGGCTCCAACAACACCATGGAAACCCATAAAAACCTAATGTCCTTAAAGATCAAGGTATACTTAATACATTATTAATTAATTTGTATTTGTGTATATACACTAATCATGATCTCTCTTTTTTTTTCCTTTTTTTTTTCCTTTTTTTTAAAAATTGTTACCAAATGGTACAACATATGGATAGATTGCTTTGCTCCCTCCATTTGTGAATATAGAGTAATACACAAATAAAAAAGAGCAAAACTAGAGTGTGATGTGCTTACTAAAATGAATTGGTGAGTACACCTCCAAAATTATATCGGATTGACTTCAAACTACCAATCCAAATCATTAAAATCCAAGTACTTCGTGAATGATGCATGTACATGCAAAAACTTAGAAGTTTAGAATTAATTTAATACATGATCAAGCAGTCAAAAAAATAATAAAAAATTAATACATCAATCGCACCCTCTTGGTGAGCACATCACACTCTAGTTTTGCTCAATATAAGAAAAGTAAAAGAAGTTCCTCAAAAGAGTTACTCTCTCAAAGAGAAATTTGTTTCTTGGGAAAAGTTATAAGAAACAACTACTGGAATATGTTAAAACATGACAATGAACTTGATAAATATGGCAGGATTACAATGCATCAGTTGATTTTTACTGGTCCCCACTGTTAGTGGAGTCAAACTCAGACCATCCAGTGCTCCACCGTGTGCCAGACAGAATTGTCAGAGCACATTCGATCGAAAAACATGCAAAACACTGGACTGATGCAGATATATTGGTTTTTAACACTTACCTTTGGTGGAGGAGGAGAAATATGAAGATCTTGTAAGTTCTTTTGTTCTGTATTTTACATTTGGTCAAGCATTCACTATCTATATATAAAATTGATTCGGTTAATTTTTTATGTTCCCAGGTGGGGCTCATTTGAAGAGGATGGTGGCGTCTACAAGGAGATTGAGAGTTTAAGGGGTTATGAGTTAGCGATTAAAGCTTGGTCTGATTGGCTTGAATTTCACATCAATCACACAAGAACCGATCTCTTCTTCATGAGTATGTCACCGACCCATTCATTGTAAGTATAATAGCCTATAGTAATAGGTTCATTCCATGCCATCACTAGATCACAATGTGGACATATATGTGCTGCTATTAATTACCCATTATTTTATCATTTTCCCTAGTATGCACATAAATAGAAACCCATGGAGATTGAGAAAGCTTCAATTGAACAATAAAACCCCACTTCACTGCAAATTTGCACCAGTTAAGCCACAGCTCATCAACATTTTGGTAATTTCATAACTCAATTTAACCTG
This sequence comes from Carex pumila, assembly GCA_033356055.1. Taxonomy (NCBI): domain Eukaryota; kingdom Viridiplantae; phylum Streptophyta; class Magnoliopsida; order Poales; family Cyperaceae; genus Carex; species Carex pumila. The sequence continues at coordinate 51,823 of JARJHM010000403.1, read as the reverse complement.
GTCAACTGAGTTTTGCCCCAATTTCACCTCAAACAAAGTTTTCAGAGAACTAGAAAAGTAAACCTATACTACTTATTTACATGCAAATCTTAGCACAAGTTGGTACTTTTGGAGTGAGTACCAAATTTTTTCTGTGGTAACCAATAGAAAAATTCATGCAAATCTTAATCACACTTATATATTCTCTAGAGGAGATGAATGGGGGACTGATAGTGGCCACAACTGCTACAATGAAACCTTACCGATATTACGAGATGGATACTGGGGTGAAGGATCCGACCCAAGATACATGCATGTGGTAGAAACCACTATTCAAGATCTAAAACAAAAGGGTGTGAATGTGAAATTCTTAAATATCACACAGCTGTCGGAGTACCGTAAAGACGCACACCCTTCCATATACAGGAAGCAGTGGGACCCACTGACAGAGGAATCACTGAAGGATCCGAGTAGCTACGCTGATTGCATACACTGGTGCCTTCCTGGTGTTCCTGACATATGGAATCAGATATTGTATGCAGATATTTTTCCATGAACATAAAAGATTTTGGTTCTTTCTTTTTAACCAGTTTTTTAACTTTCTTTTTTCCACTGAAATTTTTTTTTTTTTTTGAGTGAAATCCACTGAAATTATTCAATTGTAAGATAATGTTAACGCATAGGTGGAAAATTAAGGAGTATGAGAATAAATCAAGGCAATGACTTTTTTTTGATATCTGTGCAGCAAACAGACTGGTAACATAGTGTGATATTGTAGGAAACTGGATATGACTTGTGAGAAGAGAGAGGCAAAGCTTGTACTATAGATAGCTTCAAATATTAAAGACTCATATTCTTTATACGGGGAAAACTTCACATTTGCACATAAGAACAAAGAAAATAATCTCCGAATATATGTGCCATTTGAAATACACACTATGAATTTATTCAAACAATTATGACATACAATTTTTCTTCTTCTTCAATTAACCTAAGGTTTTAAAATTAACTAATTAGCCTCACTTTTCTACAGTGAGATGCACTAATTCTTTAAATTCTAAGAATTTAGTCTCACTATAATGCGTCCTTCGCTTGTTCGGCCAATATGTCAACCAAATCTTCCCTTTTATCTCCCACTCCATAGTCTTTCCTATAACTGCTTCTCCTACTTTCCAACAAACATTCTCACCATACTCATCTTCGGCAAATATGACACCTCCTTCCCTTGTAAACGGCCAGTGCGCACTCGTATACCTGTTTTGAAACCACGATTTTGGCTTGAACAGTGCACATTTCGGTGGTTTCGACGAAAATACTTCTCTCCCGTTGACACCATCATGCAGAATCCAGTTGAGAATTGCACTGTCACCATACACCGACTGTTCAAATTTCCAAGGCTTTAGGCTCAATACTATGGTTTCTTGTGATGATATGGAGAGTCTGATGGATCTTGGGGGCTCAAAGGTGCTTTCCATTGTTTTTGATATGCCGACCTCGTGAGCAGGATTGTCTGTGGATTTGCTCACTGTGACTGAGAGTATGTCAGATTGGAGCAGAGGAGTGAGTTGCAAGCAAATGCGGGACGGGAAGTGTTTTTCATCAGAGCCATAGCCTTGCTTTTCCATCAAGGTTTCAGATACCAACCTGATCAGATTACACCTAAGAAAGAGATACATGTGTGAGTCTGAGATCAACTGATGAAATAGAGTTGACAAGGTTGAGTTTGTGCGAAGTATATTTTAATTAAATAGAGTTGTTCACGAATATTGGTTAGATGTATAAGCGAACCATAACCATTGTATTACGATTAGTACTAGCTTGTGCTACTCTTTCAGCAATTTGAGTGATAAAAAGAAAAAAAAAGAAAGTTAATTACGGTTCAGGTGCCTGTGAACCTAAAAAACTCTAGTTTGCAATAGTTGACGAGTTAAGATTCTTGAAGAATTTCAAACCTACTGCACAGAACTAGTAGAACTCAAAAAGGTGATTAATTTAGTAATAATTCTGTACCAACCTTATGTTATCCACATTCACATTTATATCGATCCAATCCTCCTTGAATTTCAACTTGTACTGAAATTGAATTACACTCTCAAATTGCTGGTAGTTGAGAGAGAATTGCAGCCTTGTGTCCTTGGTGCTACTGCTAGTAAATTCTGTGGCCATCAGAACCATAGGATAATACAATTGAACTTTCCATAGATTACTAGCTGAAATAGCATAGGAGAACAAAGGAGAACATGTTGATGTCGTCAACTCTTCATTGCCCAAAGCCTTCAACTCAAGTATCCAATTTGTAAACCCTAGGTTTAATGACCTCATCCATTGCTCCTCAATGTTTGATCCTAAAACCCGCATGAGTTGCTTTGATGCTTCCCTCGTTTTTGTCGTTGCCAAGCAAACTCTAATTGTTTCCACAAAACTGCGCCTAAGATCAAGTGGGGCTTCATATACACAAACTAGGAAAGCAAGGGTGAGGAATGCAATGTCAAATGCATCTGCAAAACTCTCGCATGCATCCAATGCAATTGTTCTCAAGGTATATTTGTTCTGATGGCCGTACTTGAGTACAGCAGATACTATGTTGAAGAAAAATTTCCGCATAATTTCTTCATCGATTTGATGGCCGTTCAATCGGAAGGAGTTGGAGGTCCAAAGTGAGGTCGGCATATGGCTGGTAGAAAAGATGGAGAAAGAGAGGTTTGATGGTAGGTGTAGTTTGGGGGGTTTGTTGATAACTAGGGTTAGTGAATGGTTTCCTTCTAGAGAGGTACATATCTGGAGTGAGAGAGAATTTGAGTACCATTGGTGGATTGGTGGGAGGGTTGTGATCCATTCCCAGATGTCAGGTACAAGGGAATTAGTAGCCATTTGTAATGAGGTTGTGATCTGCTGCTACGTATTGAATTGATGGATATATATACATAGAAAATACTAATTATCTAGATAGTGTTAGTACTTGGTAGAGAATAAAAGAAGTTGTTATCAATTAGAAGTGTAATTTCTATATAGTGCAAACTTTTATAGCGTGACTGAATCATGTTAATGTTATAAACGGTTGAGATCAAGGAAAGTTGAAGACTCGCTATCAGTCTAATGGTGTTTTGCCTTACTGCTTGAGAGAAAAAATTGACTAGATACTGGATGTAATCTGATCTCCTCCAGTCACAGAAACAACTCGATCCTCTCCCATTCTGACATGCGAAAAGGATGTATATGATTGAAATGGAGGGGGAATGAAATCGGCACATAATACGGCGGAATCCAGTTCTGGCAAAGAAATTGATCTCAGATTCTCACTTTCGTACCAGATAGAGCTCCAGATCATCAAAGCTTGTGGGGTTGTTCAACTAAACATGACATTAGCCAACATTCCTTTTGAGTTTCTTCAAAGAAGATAGGTGGCATATTCTATTAGAAAGGCACCAATAAGACCTTTATTCCAACCAACATTCCTTGGCGTAGTTACTAACCATTCTTATATGAAAAAATGGTGCTTCATTTGGAAAGTTAGAAAGTGGTCAATTTATCAAAGCATAATACCTTTTAGAATGGTAAAAACTAAAAAGTGATAATTTGTATATAAGAACAAGGAACTGAAAACAACATTTCAGTCATTTCAGGTTTATAAATAGCCATGACTTGTGAACACCATTTGAACTATCACTTGACCAAACAGTACCATTCAAGTTTTATTCTGGTTAAATTACTCATGTCTCTAAGAATGGAAGATTAGAGAGAAGTAGCCACACGATGGCCTTATTTTAGTTTCATAAAACTAAATGTTAGAAATTCAATTAAACCTACAAAAACCAAGCAAAAACATTTAAAAATTTAGAAAGGGACGCAATCGCATCTCAAAAGAGACTGTAACCCTCACTAAAAGCTTGTATATGTGAATTTTTAGTGGGGCTAGGATAGTAACAGTGCACTCAATTGTTCAAATTAGTAAGGTAAATTATCAAACAATACACACAGAACAACAGGGGGGAGAAGAAAAAAATCAATCCAACAAGGTGAAATCAACATCTTAACTACATAGTTCGAATCAAAATCTGTTGTGTTTATAAATTTGTGTTATTCAAATGAAAAAAAAAAGACAGTAAAAGAAAACAAAAAGAGAATACATTTACAGGTGTAAAGAATAAACAAATACCATCAAATTGTTGCTACTGGTGCAATGCATAACCTCCTCTATACTAGTACGCCCCAGTCATTACCTTCACTGTTCTCTCTCTCTTGACCTGAATACATACAACAATAAACAGTTGGCACACCTCAAGTAATTCAATATTTCTTTACAAGTTTGTCTACCATCTACTTTCTTTTATTTTGCTTAATGCTTAGCACTGCAGCTAATTTTTTTTTTCTTTTCAGGAATAACTGTTCATACAATAGTGAACAAGGTTATGTAAACCCTAAAAAAGAAGCCTGCGAATGAACTGGCTGGTACAGTTGTATTTAGTTTTGGTCTACAAGCTAATTATAAGTGGGAGAGGAGGGGTTCTGATGGGCATCCAACCAAAATCCGCCTGATGCCCGGTTTAAGCCGTCCAATCCGCATTGAGATTCACGCAACAGTTTGATTCACGGGACGACTTAGACTGGGCATCAGACAGATTTTGGTTTGATGCCCATTGGAAAACGCCCGCTCCCATTATAAGTACCTCCTCCAGTAGGTAATACTCTGATGAATTTGGCAATCATCTGAAAAAATGTCAAGAAAAGCAAAAGAAGAAACCAAGAAAATAAATACTAGGAAAAAGGAATTACATTACTAACCTTAAAGTAATGCCAACAACAGGTGAGCTGTTAAGACTTAAGACTCAATTTCTCACCATGCAATCCCATCAACATAAATAAGTTTAACAATGTTTAACTTGGACCTGGATTTATAGATCTGAACCTGACCACCTGAGCAGATATACCTCACCAAAAATGATCCAGTAAGCTCACTGTCGTATTTCCAGATCTTGCACTTTACACAGATCAAGTAGCATTCTGAATTCATTTATGGATCAAGCCCGATTTGGCTCGTAACAAATTTCAACCCATCAGCAAAAGGTTGTAGGATCTAGGGTCAAGGGCCAAAACTCTGATTTGAAAAGCTTTCTTGTTCGGTGGATGAGACCTCATGCTTCCAGGGTTTAGTAATTCCATGAACCAAAGTTGTATAAGAGACCTCGTCCAATACAAACCCTCTCTCAGACAATACCTCGAGAATCTTGTCCGAGTTGTCTGAAACACCATTTTCACAATAACCTAAAATCAAGCTATTATAAGTAATATTATCCGGCACCACACCACTCTCTACCATCTCACTAAAAATTGCATTTGCCTCTTCATTCTTTCCGATTTTAGAGTAACCATGAATAAGCACGGTGTAAGTGATCTTATTTGGAGCAATCCCATTTGCGCACATTTCATCGAATAACTTATGGGCTTCAACCATTTGTCCCATTTTACAACAGCCAGTAATAATGGTAGTATAACTTACCACATCTGGCTCTAACCCATTGTCCCTCATATTCCCCAAAATACCCCTGGCCTCTTCCAAACGGCCAAGAATGCAAAACCCATTCATTAGTGTGCAATAAGTCACCTTGGTTGGTACAATTCCTTTACACTTCATATCATCAAATAGTTCTGTAGCCTTCCAGACATTACCTTCTCTGCAATATCCTCCAATAATCAAATTGTATATAATAGCATTCGGTTTTAGCCCCAAATCAATCAACTCTTGCAAATAAATCAGAGCCTGGTTTACATCCTTCATTTTGCAATAACCATGTATGATTGTACCAAATACCACAATATCCACGGGTAACCGTGAAGTTTTCATCTCGTTCAAAACCCGTACTGCCGCCTCCATCTGACCCAAATTGCAATATCCAAAAATCAGAGAATTATATGTGTAACTGTCTGGTTTAAACCCTTGTTTAATCATGTCATCACAAAGTTGCATCCCTTGGTCCACTTTGCCCTCTTTACAACAGCCGTATATTAGAGTATTATATGTCACCTCATCCAAAACCAAATTTTTGTCTATCATTTCTCTTAACACAGCAACTGCCTCTTTCATATCTCTCAATTTACAAAGGCCGTGAATCAATGCATTAGAGGTCTCAACATTAACCCCAAAACCTCGCTCTAGTAAATCAAACCACACAGCTTTTGCCTCCTTCCACATCCCCTTTTTACAAAGTGACCTTACAAATGTAGTCATGAGAGAATCATTCAGCTTCAATTTCCTAGACACCATTTCTCTATATAGGCTTAAAGCTGAGTCCAATCGAGAAGCCCTTGCAACAAGCCAAAATATCATGGTATTAAATAAGCCCACGTGTATAATCATTCTCTTTGATAACATCACCTCAAAAAGTCGTTCAGCTTGGTTGAAATTGCCTTCCTTGCACAATCCCTTTACAATAGAGTTGTAAGTAATTGAATTTGGTGTCAATTTCTTAGAAGACATTTCATCGATCAGCTCCATTGCATACCTGCAATTACCTACTCTGCAATGCCATCCAATTAAAGTGTTGTATACAAACTCATTTGGTGTAATACCCATTGCTTGCATTTCCTTCAAAAGAGCATCTACACCTTCAAACCTATTAACCTTAACCAATCCATTGATTAAGATCCCATAAGTGACTACATCAGGTTTTAATTTTCTCTTAATTATCTCCTCCTTGTACTTAAATGCCTCATGAAGGCTCCCTTTCTTGCATAGGCCATCTATAATCATATTATAAGCAATAATTGATGGTGGAACACCGACCTTTTCCATTTCCAAGAGAAGCGCAATTGCCTCCTGTAGCTCCCCTTCCTTACACCTCAAGCGAATCAAAGGGGTGTAAGAATAGGAATTCGGAGCAACCCATTTGCGCATTTCGTCAAGCACCTCACGTGCAGTGGCAAAATGACCACATTGTGCAATATTATCCAGAAGAAAATTACAAGTTTTGAGAGCCGGACATAGCCCATGAGAAAGGAATATTCTAAAAGCCTCCAGAGGGAGGGTTGATCTTGATGGTGAAATCTTAAAATTGAAGCAACAGACATGGATGAGCGTGTCGACAGCAGGTGAAAAGGGGAAGGTTTCGGAAGGCACCGTATCAGCGACAGCATGGACCAGGTCCAGGGAAGAGAAAGGAGGAGTGTTGGATGGGTCAAGGAGGCGTACAAGAAGAAGGCGGGCGGAATTGGTTTGGTTGAAGTGGAGGAGGGAATGGAGGAGTAAGGCATAAGGTCGAGGGTTGGGGTTGGGATCGGGGGTTTGGCGCTGGAAAGAGAGGGAGAAAATGAGGGAGTCAAGGTGGAGAGAAGGGAGGCGGGAGACGGAGGAGGGATCAGAGAGGAGAGCGGAGATGTCTTTAACGGCGGAGGAGAGGGATCGGAGAAGAGAGTAAGAGAAAGGATTGCGGCGGCGGAGGCGGAGGCGGAGGTGGAGAAGAGAGGGTCGTGGCCTCATGGCGGCCATTTCCTAATCACAGAGTGAGAGAGAGAGAGCAACAATGACAGAAGCAATAAAACAAGGTATCGTTTCAGTTGGGCTGTGTGGTTGGGCCCACTTGTCGGAAGGAAAACATTTCGCAGACTTCTTTTTTTTATTCATCCTTCAAACATTTCCTAATTAGATGTGCGGCTTAGAGTAGTGTGGAAAAAATGGCATGACAGACTCGGTTCCATCACGAAACAGCACAATCTATATGTCGATTACGTACTGTGATTCACGTGTTCTGTGTCGTAATTATTTACGTGTCATGACTATCTTTAAAAAATTTGACACGACATGCGAAATATCTAGTTACAGCATGTGGTCACATGAATCACGTGTAATTAGAACAGTTAGATTTTGATCAAATGATAAATCTTGAATAAACTAACTTAAGTTATAATAAAATGGTTATGCGAGTCACGTTTGGATACAGCGTGACCATTCACGTGCCATGACAACTCCTTAATATTTTAATCACAGTACGAAATGACATGTGAAAAATTAACTTGATCATGATACGAGACCATACTCACAACGTATTATTCGACTCTAGCTACTCTAGCTGAGGGCCCACTAAAAGTAAAACTATTAGATTTCAATAGATGTAATCATAATCTAGCGATGAATCTTAGGCTCTGATCGGAACAATAATGAATAAAAATTGAGTTCAATTCAAAAGAAATGAGATGAAAAGAGAAGATTATGAATTGAAGTTTTGTGATCGAAAACTTTAAAGTGAAGAAGAGAATTCAGTGTTGATCTTCTTAAAACTAACCTTCAAATTCATCTAATTTATTGATTATGCCATAATACAGTAAAAATTAGGGCTGGAAAAAAAAACAACGGAGAAAAAAGAAATCAACACTTCTATTGAATAAACTCAACTCTCGCTAAGGAAACGAAGAAGAAGATAACTTGATCGGCACTTTGATTGATCGTTGAATTTGTTGGATCACCGTCTCGACATATGACGGTAGCACAAAGGGAAGAAAAGGGCAAAGAGGAGCTTTCACCAGCGACAATCCATTTCTCACCAAATCTCTTGCTTTGGGGTTGGATTTCAGCGCGCGATTTCGACCCTCTCAAATCGCGTAGAATGAACTCAACTCTCATTCATCGCTCTCTTCCGATCAACGAATTTCTTTCAAATCCGATTCCGAATCGTATTTTGTGAAAGAATAGAGGTTTCCGATCAGAGCCTTAATCTCACCACCAAAACTAAAACCAAAACCAAAGCAAAATCTATTTAGGCTCCACAAAAATATTTGTTTGTAGGTTCCGAGTATACATTGTATTTTACGCACACCTCCACGGATTTGCAGTGACAAGTTTCATGTTTTATGATAAGATATGAGTGGATTTTTTTTAGCCATGAATTAATTTTATAATCTTAATAAATGTTGAAACAAATTCAAATTTTTAAAATTTGAAAGTTCGAATGTTATTGATGCATTATTTGCATAATACACATAAAAAATAATAAACTTTCGTGTGTATTTCACAGTTCATCCAATTATTTGAAATTATAACGGTCTACATTATAAGACGTGATAATATAAAATGATTTTCAAATTGCATAAATTCAGGCAAACATTTTTTTAAAAAAAAGACAAAAATTAGGTTTTGGTCATTAAAATTTTTTTAGAAAAAAAAAACAAATGGGTCCCTGAATAATCATTTGCAGTAAATTGGTCCTTCAAACGTTTTCAGAAAAATTCAAGTTGGTGTCAGGACTTTCAATTGCATCGAATGAGTCCTTTAAATTTTTTTAAAAAAGAAAAGAAAAAAAGAACTGAATTGATCCTTCAACTTCTCTCAAATTAAAAACTTTAAATCTTCGGCCATCTTTATTAATGTCCCTAAAAAAAAATCAAAATTTTAAAAATGTCCCTATCTACCATTTTTTTTTAAACATGCCCTGACCGCCAAAATTACAGGCGGCCCAATTAACATATGAAGTGCCAGCCTGCCAGGCGGCCCACAAGCCGAATGAGGCGCCACACGCTGAGCTCTCCATGAGCCAAGTGAGGCGCCACATGCCCCATATACCCAACCCGAACCCTCACGCCTCTCCCCCACTCTGCCCCGCCTCCAGACTAGAAAAAAGGAAAAAAAAAAAAAGCCCCTGCTCTGCCCCGCCGGTCGACGCCTCACCACCCGCTCCCCACCGCGACATTGTCATCTCCCTCGCTCCCTCTCTCCCTCTCTCCCTCACTCGCTACACCACCAAGCCGCTGCCTCGTCGCACCACCGAGCCGCTTCCCCACCTAGCTAAAGCCTCCTCGATTGAAGGTATGTTTTTTGATTTCGATTCGATTAGTTTAATTTAGGGTTAGGGTTAGGGTTTAATTGTGAATGCGATTCAATTCGATTCGATTCGATTAGTTTAAATTGATTGTTAAATGTGATTAAATTGATTGTTGATTGTGATTCGATTCGATTCAATTAGATTTTAGGGGTGAATTGCTTGAATTGTTGAATGTGAATCGATTCGATTCATTTATAGTTGAATTGCTCGAATTGCTCAAATTGGTTCAATTGCTTGAATTTAGGATTATGATTTATAGAAAAATTGCTTGAATGTGATATGGTTAAATTTAGGGTTTATGGATGTGAATTGTGAATTACTTTTAATATTTAGGGTTTGTAGTTAAATTTAGGATTTATGGTTGTGAATTACTTAAAAATTTAGGGTTTATGGTTTAATTCAGGGCTAAAATTTATCGTTCGATTTAGGGTTAGAATTTATGGTTCAATTTAGGGTTGAAATGTTTAAGAATATAGGGTTTGGGTTTATGATTTCAAAAAATGCATATTAATTTTTTTTAATTATTTTTGTGATAGTTGGCGAAAAACATACATATATATATATCAATAGAAATTAATTTGAGGTAAAACTAATTATTTTGAAGTATATCAATATTTGTTTAAAAATAACACACATATATCTTTTGTTACAAGTAAATTGCATGTATATCAGATATTTTTTTTAATTTTAAAATTTAGGGTTAGAGTTTATGGTTTAAAAATATGCATTTTTTTGTTAAAAGATTAATTTTGTTTTTTTGTAAATTTTATTTGTTTGTTGATTTTCAAAATAATTTTTACTTTTAAAAGTAAAAATTTAACAATGATTTTTATATTAATTATATAATTAATAGAGTGAGTCTATGGTATTATGCATATCACGGGTTGGTATATTTCTGTAATTTTTTTTACCATTTTTTTAGATATTTAGAAAATCACCTGATTTGAAAATTGTGGACCATCCAAAAATAGTGATTTTCAATAAATCTAAAAAAATAGTAAAAAAATTTGAAAAAAATGTAAAAATTGGTCTCCAAACACATATTAATATGGAGAACAATACGAACGGTTCGAATCGACCATTAAGATTTTGAAAACTCGAATATTGAGCCGTAGCACGAGTCAAATCGTAATATGCATAGTATCATAAATTTACTCTAATTAAATAATTACATATTATGAAAATATTAAATTTTTATTAAAAAATATTATATAAATTGTATGTTTTGATTAATAATTATTGATAATTATAATTATTCAATTAGTATTTTATTATTAGTAATAGTTATTAATATATAATTATTTAATAAATATGTTATATTCTTAATATATTAAATTATTATTATAGCAATAATATAATATACTATAGTTATTGTATAATTATTGGATGTATTAATATCATATAAGAGGAGGGCTCAAATGCTCCAACCATTTTCTGCCCCAGATCTATCCCAAATTCTGCACTCTTCGATTTTTGTCAAGATTAGTGCTAATTAGAGCGCTGATTAGAGCGTAGGATATTGTCCAGTTTACTCCCGTCACTCCCCCCCCCCTCTCTCTCTCTCTCTCTCTCTCCACCCGGCACAACACTCACCCTTGCGACCCTCGTCCCTCTCGCCCCCTTTGGCCTGCACTTCGATGCTGCAACCGCCTCTCGCACCCTCCCGATTCCTCTCGCCCCCCCGCCTCTCCTCACCTCATTTCTGCCGTCCTACTCCCTACCTACCCCACCTCCATTTTTCTTCGATGACGATTTTCCTTTCTCGTCCACTGATTCACCTCTTCAAAGAACAAAATATGTCACGGAGAAAATTCAGAGATATAATTCAATTAGGAAAAGGGCTAGAGGTACCATGTGCCAATTGATAGATTACCATTTTTTAAATGAAAATTTATACGGCTTGGTTCTAAGCAAATTTCCAGTGCATTAAAAAGTACTAAAATTCACTCGACCCAATAAATATCAGATTGGTTTGATCGGATAACAACCATGGTTCAGTAATTTTCATCCTCTAATTTGATTGTTTAGGCTATATCGTTCTTTTATGTATTAGTAAATGATATTGGGTTGATTGTTCTCATTTCTATTTCAATCCATTGAGACAGACTCTTCGATTATTCCTCTTCAATTTTATCGCACAAAGGAAGAGAGGGGAATTAGATGGCACTGAAAAGGGAGAGAAAACTGTCGGACTGGAGAGCAAATTTAAGTTATTTTTTCGCTGATCCAGCGTTATATTTGCACCGATCTTAACGTGATCAAAGGGTGCAGAATTTGGGAAGGGTTTGGAGCAGAAATGGTTGGGGCATTTGAGCCCTCCTCATCATATAATTAGGAATTTATTACAAATAATTAATTGTTTTTCAATTGCATGAATTTGATTCTCTTAAGTTGTGATTGATCAATATATATTTTTTGGTAAATGTAGTATGCCTAGAGTTAGACGGTGGGAAGTACAAGCTGAGTCTGCAGTGGGTGCAGATGCTGTGGATCCGATTAGAGCGGGCATGTCCTCGATGGATCCGACTGGAGAGGGCCTGTCGTCGTATGATGATACGACTAGCAGTGGTTTTGAGGATCCGACTGGAGCAGATCCGTCGTCTCAGGCCGATTTTCCAGATGATGTGCATGATCCTGACACATTTAGTCCTCTTCTATGGACCCATCATGTTAAGCACCGCGTCTCATTGGCATCTGTTGAGGTACGTGATTTTTATACTTAAAAAATGACATCTGTTGAGTTACTAAAAAAATGACATGATTTTGAGGCTGACAAATTGATAATAAATATAGGATGATGTCATGCTTACGGTGAGGCATCGCAGGTCTGAGATTCTGTTCGTTCCCCATAAAGAAATGCAGCGATACATCTTGAACCTCGAGTTGTATCAGCTTGCCACCATGCCGCAAAGTAAGATCAATGTGTCTCTGATGCATGGTCTAGCGGAGAGATGGGACCTGAGACTCATACATTTCATCTCTCGGTCGGGGAGATGAGAGTCACCCTTGGGGATGTGAGCGGCTTATGGGGTTTACGAATCGATGGCAACCCCATAGGTGGCATCTCAGATCATCCAGAGCTGCAGATGATGATACTGGAGTTGTTAGGGTGTGATTCGAAGGCTCTGCAGAAGAAATATAAGAAGAAGAAGAGGGAGGAGGAGTTCTGCTATTTCGGGTACTGTATTTCTCTAAAGGCACTGCGGTCTCACTTCTTCCAGAATCAGATATTTCCTGAGACTACTGACATTGAGGCGGTCAGGATGTACTATTACACTCTTTAAATTAACTTAGTAGTTCGTCAACAATCTCAATTATTTACATTGATTATTTTATATTGCAGGTATACTAGGGCATATGTGCTGGATTTATGCGGTGCTGTCATGTTCGAGGATTCCAGCGGTGACGCGGTTCCAATGATGTATCTCTCCCTGCTGAGGGACCTGGAGAAAGAATCGAAATGGAACTGGGGTGGAGCTGTCCTCGCCTACTTATACAGAGGCCTCTGTCATGCTTGTCCTGTAAGTCTGTATTAATATACGTTGTTATTGAAGGTTGGATAAGAAGCACTCAGTTTTTATTTTAGGTTAAATTTTCAGGTGAAGAATAAACAGCTTTTTGAACCACTTCTTCTGTTGGGATTTCACGGTGCTAACCGGAACCCGTTTAGGCTTAAGTTGCGGAATGACCGTAGAACAAAAAATTTCTACGGCCAAATTAAGCTCAGGATTAAACGGGGTATGTCAGAAAACTTTCTAAGATGGTCCACCTTCAGTATTCCTTTGGCATCAAAACCCAATTTAATACTTTTACAGATCTACTCCATGATTGATTTCTAAAACTTTAATCTACTTACCAATTAAATAGATTAATATAACATATTTATACCTTGTTTCCAAATCATAGTTGGAATACAGACCGAGCGAAAAGAGCGACATTGGGAATTACTTGTCTCGGAGCATCAGACGTCTGATGTCTCTATCGATTATCCACCAGGACTAACCAGAGAGCGATTTATTTCTTTTGCCAGAAATATCGTAAACTGCGGAATTCAGCAAAAACACTATTCACTGGGAAAAGACGAAAACCCATAAACACAAATTTTTGGTTACTCAGTTTCATCAATGAGCAAAACTGACATATCGCAAAATTCGATAAAACACTATTGATCGATCCCGTAAATATACTTCACAACAACCTGCAAGATTATATGTCAACTACGTATAACTTTCTTTTCTCAACCAAAACACTATTTGGGAGAGAAACCGAGAAAGAGAGAAAAACCGATTCGATTCTGCACGAAACAATACAAGTGAATTAGTGATTTTCTCTTTCCATGTACCCCTCTATTTATAGGCTTTTGAGGAGGTTCGCAAAAGACCGAAATACCCCTCAACATATGCCTATTTATAAGATATGTCATTGAATGGATAAGGATGATGACATGTCATGTGGATAAGATAGATGACGTGTCATCTGGATAGGATCGATGACATGTCATGCGGATAAGGACGAATCTGAAAAGACTCGAATGCCCTCGGCCCGAATACAAATAATATTCGTATAATTATTCTGAACAGTTATATATATATTTTTGCAGTTGTTTGTTTCGGTATTGATGACGTGTTATCTGGATAGGATCGATGACATGTCATGCGGATAAGGACGAATCTGAAAAGACTTGAATGCCCTCGGCCCGAATACAAATAATATTCGTATAATTATTCTGAACAATTATATTTCTTGCGGTTGTTTGTTTAGGTAATTTATACAATGTGTCATGTACATTTATAAATTAACCGGTTAACTTTTATACAACGTGTCACATACGTTTATAAATTAACTAATGTTTTTGCTTGTTATTTTTACATAACATTTATAATTTAATTATAACACGTATAATTAATTATAACCATCTTACTATTGATCATAACTAATTTATAATCAATCATAATAAGATTATCCGATTAACTCCTATATGGTGTGACCCAATAGGATCTGGGTTATGTTGGTAAATAGAGTTAAAACTGTTTTAACTTCTATAATCATGAGAAGCATCTGGCAGAATACATCATTACCATCCAATTACACAGATCATGCTGTACTGTACAATATCACGATCCAGTAAATTATTTACTTGTGTCTGTTCTTCTGTCTCATAGCTATCAGATTAGTTTCAAGGTAGATGTGTGTCATCTTTGCTAACTGAATCTTTTCTTGATCTTGAGCAGATTATCAAATATAATTACTCTTGTAATTATACCGCTAGCAGATAATCTTACTCTATCAAGGGGCCCAGTGATGCTATAGCTCGTATAAAATACGAGGGACAAATAGCATTCTTGGTAAACTATCACTTCCTTAACTAAGCTATACATATGGAAAAGCCACCGTTATGACTGCTTTTTATGGACAGCGGTAGATAACAATTACACATACATATTTCTCAGTGGAAACGATAAATACCTCATACTGTAGAACCTGACATTAAATGAAAACATAAATGACACGAACACAATTCTATTTAACGTTTCATTCGGGGTCTATCAAATACCATATTCCTAGAACATGTATCTATGTGATTAAAATGACATCTCGTGTTAGGTGGTTTGTAAAACTTAACCATCTTTTAATTCACATACTAACCTTATTGCGGTAATTAGTGTTCCTGCTAATTACCTTGGTTAGTGACTTTTTAAGAGTATATATCATCTATATTATGGAGTTTCACAATTTTAGTCATGAACTCGAAATGATCCATAAATTCAATAATACTCAAGACAACAAAATGATATATAAATAAACATTCAATTCATGAACAAAGTTTTATGATAATTTATCGTATTATTGACTTCTAGATTATTACAAACTAACATCTTCTGCTCCAGCACTGGTCGTGGTCACATCTGCACATCAATCAGCCAGTTATACCATTGCCACATTCCTAGTGGGGAGGTCCTGACCCAAACAAATGCCGCTATATGGGGCAGTCATTGAAGGATTTCATGATGCGGCAAGGCAATAAATTCAAAAATTTTAACCTTCTTACAAGCATCTACGGATCTACTTTATTATGCTAATTCTATTAAAGCAATTCAAATGTATGCAAATAAATATCTACTCATTCATTAATCACAAATCTATTTACTAAAGGTGATTTGGATATACCTCTACCAAATATCAATTTGGTAAATAGAGAGAAGTCGAATTCTCTTTTAGATCTCTTGGATACCTTCATTTGTCGAAACGGCCTCCTAGTGTTCACCTTGAACTAAACAAGGATTAGAAAGACCTTGCTAGAGATATTAATCTAATCTAAGCTTAGAACTTAGTTAATAACCCTTCTTGTTCTTCTAATAATTTCTCACTAGAGAAACCAATAATATGAGAGGAAGAGGGATGGCGGCTAGGAGGGAGAGGAAGAGAAGGAAAAATTTTCAGAAAATTTATTTCTTCTCACATATTGAATACCTTCTCTACCTCTCCTTATATACAAATATACTAGGGTTTCCATTGTGTAACCTTTCTAGTATAATTCTCTTTATTAAAAGAGACAACCCTAGCCGCTGCTACAGTGTGCGCTACAGTAACTGCCTCAACTCATATTCATTTTGGGTTTTAATAAACTTATGTTATAACAATGTTTTGCACATTATTAGTTATGTGTCATGTATATTATATTATATAATATGCACCATATTATACCAAATAATATATATGCACACTTCTCATGATTTTATCTTCGTTCTAAGCAGTTATGATATTTATTTATCACATGTATATTATTTCATGTCATATGAAACAATATACATCATATAAATAAAATATCCTTCTTGTTTCTCGTTCAGTTGGTGTGACCTATATGGAGGATCTGTGTTATGTTGGCAATGGCATAAAACATTTTATTACCATAAACTATAAGCGGTATTCTAGCTATACATTATAGTTACCCAAATAACATAGATGTAAAGTATTTTTTTTACAATACATGATCCTTTAAAGTAACGTTACGAATAACATTACTTGTGTCCATTCCTTGCCACATGATATTATGAATAATATACAAAGTCAAACTGTGTCATCTTTGTATTATATTCGTTTCTTGGTCTCTTAAGTAAATTATAAATATATAACTGCACTTCAGTTATATTGCATGCATTATAATTCTACTTTACCAAGGGGCCCATAAAATATCATCACTCATTATAAATAAGGGGCAATGATACTATTGACATATAACTTTCTCCCGCACAAGTTATATACAAGGAACTAATATTTTTATCACCACTTATGATAAGTAGCTTTTAATACTAATTACATTATATATTTCTCATGTGAAAAAGAAATACATCTCATATCTTATAATTCTGAGACACAATGAAAATATTAATGACACTAACATAACCCATATAATATTTTCATTCGTTAGGTCTGTTCAATATATGAAACCTTTCATATACTCATGTTATTAAACGATAAACCTTTATCAACATTTATAGAACTACAATGTACTTTAATCAACATGACAAACTTATCATGGTATATTAGTGTTCCATGCTAATAACCAAATTTGTGAACATTTTAGAGATTTATGTTTGTCATCATATAGAGTTCCATGGTTCAAGACCAAGAGCATCTTCCTGAACACTTCTATAGATAAACATAAATTTCATGGAACAAAATGCATGTAGCATCCAATTCATAAACATAACATGTAAAAGTGATCAACATAAGATAACTTTTAGAACACATATCTAACAGTCATCACGATCATGATGAGAAGGGCAGGGAGATTTCTTATGTCTGGGGTCAGCTCCAGATGCTCCGAGATGCGAATATCGATTGGTTTCCATATCGTCCATGGTATCAGCGTAGATGGCTGAGCTCGCTGACATTAGAGCAGACACATCTATGGTATTTTCGGGGATCGATCGTCTGTTTCTGGATAATGGAGTATCACTACCCCGATCGGGTATCTCGACAGTTTGGCTTGGATGCTTTCATCTCGGAGCACCCACTGATGGGCAAGAATGATACCGAGAAATTCCACAAGTAAGTACCATCTACTTAATTTCATTAACACTTTAATATTGCCACTGTTTCTCTCCTTTCTAATTAATTGTACTTGCAGAACAGCGCACACTAAGTCTAAAGTTGACTGGAACCAGCATTTCGTCATGCATTACAACTGGGCTCGACAGCCGGAGTAGCATTTATGGAGCCCTCCATCTACTACATCATTGGATGCTAGTCCCGGGAATCTGAGATATGTTGTATGGTACCAGAGATGGGGCATGCCGTCAGTTTACCTGACGGGTCATTATGGCAAGACCCTTCGACATAGACTGATGGATTCATCCAGCAATTACATGCCTTGGGGTCCAATCAATGCTCGCGCGGTAAGTACAACTGAAACATACTTTAATTTAAAATTGCAAAATTTAATTACCTACCTTTGGCATAATCATTTTGTGTACAGCTGTTGACCGCTATGAGAGGAGTTGGACACAACTTGGTGTGCATGGCGAGGGATGCTTGGCGATATATAGGATGTCAGATGCTCGAGCACACTGCACCAATCGTGGAGACAGGCCGTTTTGAAGGCCGCCTTGTTGGCATGCTGCGCGATGCTGGGGAGGACATCAATTGGAGGGAGATAAAGTCTACACTGCGAAATCTGAACTACCAACCAGAGGCTATCTACGGGCACGATATGCCACCACCTTCTGCAGGTAATTACATTTCAAAATTAAAAGTACGACACACAATATTCTTATTTTCGTTGAATTGTTCGTTCTAACTCAGTTAACTTCCAATTAAGCAGTTGATGACTCCGGTTGGGTGTTCCACGACTGGGTGTTTAATACCCAAGGATAGGATGCTTATAAAAATAAATACGGAGTTTCAGTGGACCTTGGCACAGTCAGTTGCCAATTATATCATTATTTGTTGCAGAGTTCTTTGTATGTAGCAAAACTAACATTATTTTAATATAGGATGAAGCACCTCGTTGGAATGTCGATCCCAAATTTAGCATGGATGAGCTGGCCTCATTCGACACAGATGCAGAGGCATATGGCTCCCACAGACCACAATATGGAGTGGAGATGGAGCATGACTTTGAGGCTAGTGGGAGTTCGTCTCAAACTGCAGATGGCTTTGTCTCTGCATTATTTGGCGCACCGCCTCCTTCCACGTATCCTGCAAGCTGGGAGCAAGATTCATGGGAGCTACATACACAGCCCGCCAATGCAGAGTCAGCTGCTGGATTTGATCCATGGGCAGCCAATATAGGTACGCAGCACATGTATACGGGGGACAAGGATGAGGATGATTTGGGAGAGGAGGCGTTATGAGGTGTGAGTCCGCAGAGGCACGTGTAGCCGCACAGGCATGGCAAGGGCATAGCGGCTCCTAGGTTGTCTCTATCCAGAAGGAGACGAAGATGATGATTGTAGAGTTTTTGTTTATTGTGATATATTTCTGACTGTAGTATTTTGACTATGGGACTGTTGTATTATATGTTTCTGATTATGTTGGCGTGCATTATGTTCACATTATGTTTTTTATGTTGGTATTATGTTGTTTGCACTTTACATTTCTTTATTATAACACAATTTAATACTACACATTCCGACTTCAACAATATAATTAAAAACGTAACAGTACACTTCAAGTAATTACATTGAAACTAAGAAATTATATTGAAACCGTAATTTTTTTTTGCGACCCACACTCCCAGCAGACCGCTTGTGACAGGGGCGGTTTGCTAGGGTCCTGACCGCCTGGGCCACGGACGATCCACTAGGGATGCTTATTTATTCGTTTTTCCTCTCTCTTCTCACTCCAACATCAGTCTACCTCCCACCTCAAAGGCAGAGAGAAGGGAGAAAGAGCTGAAGGCGATTTCGGGCGATTTTCTGGGCGACTACAGCTACAGGTATTTTAAATATTTCTTTTAATTTTTTTTAAAAAATAGATATTTTCTGATTACTATACAGTTAGTCTTTAATTATGCACATAATTAGCTTTCCTAATCAATTGCTATCATTTGAAACCCTAGTTATAATGGCTCCAAAGTTGGAAAAAATAGATAAAGAACTAAAATCGAACGCGAAGCAAAAAGAACACTTATTAGTAATTTTTGGACGGCTGAAGCCTACGCGATGAGGAATGTGGAAAGAATGTTTTCACCCAAAAATAATGAAGAATTTCTTAGCACTCTTGATCCATCAATTAGAAAAATGCTGATGGAAGGCTGGGTGGACAGGGTCCCTCCACCTGAATGGGGACAGTGCTGCTGATGTGAGCTGAAGGGAGATATAGTGAATATGTTCTTTTGTTATAAATGTGGCAAAACTGTTCACCCAAATTGCATGGACCCGTATGCAGATCTGCTAAATGACGCTCGTCTCACTACGTGGGAGTGTCCTGCGTGCGTCTGTCGGGCTGAGGAAAAGAAGGGAGTAAGCTCCTCAGCTCGTAAGGCTTAGACCCCAATTGTATGTTGTTGTAGTATTTTATGTTTGAACTGTAACGGTTTGTATAATTGATATGTTTGAACTGGTTGTTGCTGTATGAATTTTATGTTACTTTATTCTATGGACTCAACGGTACTGTATTATTTAGTAATGTATCTTCCTTTTATGAATTTTTTGTTATGGTATTTATGTTGAACATGAGCTGCGTTATTTTTTAATATGCTAGAAATAAGTATAGTTCTAAAATAGTTTAACATAGTTTAACAATAAAAAGTTCAACAGTACAATCAAAAGCGCAATTAAAGTTCATAACATAGTTCAAACCAAATAAATCAATTCACATAAGCAAAATAGCAAGTTTATCTGCCACCACGTCTGAATAAACCTAACAAACAACTAGTTCTTCTGGTACCAATGGCAGGTGCAGCATTACTTAATACAGTAAATGTACAGTGCGTTGCAGTACGTGCAACAGTAAATTACGACAGTAAATGTATAGTACATGCAATAGTCACAGTAAATTAGCTATAGTAAATTTGCAAAAGTAATGACAAATTATAATTAAAAAGTAATGACTAATTATTATAATTAAAAAAAAATACATATTCACTCAGCTCCATGCCTCGAGAGAAATTCTCAAATCGCGTTGGCAGAGGCAGAAAACGAAGTGGTAAAATGAATCAATATATGGGGCGCCTGGGGGGGTGGCGCCTCACAAGCCTAGTGGGGCGCCCCAGGGGCTGGCGCCTCACTAGAGGAATGGGCCGCCCGTAATTCTGGCGATCAGGGCAGAAATAAAAAAAAAATTACACAGGGGTATTTTTAAAATTTTCATTTTTTTTAGGGATATTAATAAAAAAAGGCCGTTAAATCTTTAAATTTATATTTTGAACTTGAAAGGACCAATTTGGTTTATATAGAAGTTTACAGATCAACTTTATTATCATCTCAAAGTTTACGGACTAACTATATATTTTTAAAAAAAGTTAAAAGAGTAATTTGGTGTAAATAGAAGTAAACGAACAACTTGGCCCTTAATTTTAAGAGAGTTCAGAAACCAAAATCTAAATTTTTCCTTTTTAAAATGTGTTTTGGCATGATTTAAAAATTTGTTATTATTGTCAAGTTTTACCTATGAGTTCCAACCCTTGAGATGTTAAACGTATTGATTATTTACTATTTTGGATCTTAAAATGTCTAATTTGAATTAAATTGTTATTGCATAACACTTATTAAAAAGAGTAGGATTAAAATTGTTTTTATACTCCAATTATCTTTCATATCTTTATATTTATTTTTAAAGTTCAAATAGTCGATTTGAAGATGATCTCTCAACATCATCTTAGTACTACAACTGTGGATGCGGTCCCACTAGCAATACCAACGACATCAAATTGATACTAACTAATATAATTATTTCAGGCATTTGGTTTTAATTAAATCAAACTAAAAATAATATCTTCATATGTTTTACAACAAATATCAAATATGACCTGAATTCTATGTGAGTTTTATATGAGATTGGCTACTCTACTTACATAAGTATATGAGGGTATATGTTTATAACTTATTTTTTCATTTTCAAAATTTAAAAAAGTCGATTTGAATCGTTAAATGTGATCTCTATATTGAAATGTGCTTGGAGACCAAATTTTATATTTTTCTGAATTTTTTTACTATTTATTAAGCCACTTTGAAAATCGTTGATTCAATGACGGGTTTACAAAACAGTAAAATCAGAAACCACCGTTGGATCGGCAATTTTCAAAGTGGCTTAATAAATAGTAAAAAAATTCAGAAAAATGTGAAATTTGGTCTCCAATCACATTTCAATATAGATATCACATCTAACAGTTCAGATCGACTTTTTGGATTTTGAAAACAAAAAAAATGAGTTATAAGCATATACCCTCATATGCTTATGTAAGTACAGTAGCCAACCTCAGTTTTATATATATATATAGAGAGAGAGAGGAGGGTTCAAATGCCTCCATCATGCTTTCATTTTTTAAAACTTAAATGTCAAAATAAAACCGTTGGATGTGATCTATGTTATTTTCTCTTTGTGTTCATAAAAAATTATTACATTTTGATTTTGCTTTTATGAAATCAATAAGTTAAACAATCAATATTTATAAATTATCCACATTAGTATACATTTTTACAAGTTCAAGATGACAACCAAAACAAAGTTGAAATGATGTAATTTTTGCACGTGCATAGATAAAATGTAGTTCATGTCCAATAGTTTTATTTTGAATTTTAAGATTTGAATTTTGAGTTATTAAAGTTTATAAAAATGAAGGCATGATGCAGGCACAAAAAATGGAGGCATTTGAACCCTCCTCATATATATATATATATAGAGAGAGAGAGAGACTAATGTGCATTCGAATATATATGGGCCGAAATATATACGGTCCAAATTCAACTTTTCAAAATTCAAACGGTTGATCTAAACTGTTCATCTTGTCTCCATATTAATATGTGCTTGGAGACCAAATTTTACATTTTTCTGAATTTTTTTACTATTTATTAAGTATTTTATAAATTGTTGATCCAACGATGTCTTAACAAAACAGTAAAATCAGCAGCCACCGTTGAATCAATAATTTTGTAAAATACTTAATAAATAGTAAAAATATTTAGAAAAATGTAAAATTTGGTCTCTACACATAATAATATGGAGAACAAGATGAACGGTTCGAATCGATCGTTTAAATTTTGAAAAGTTAAATTTGAACCATATATATTTCGGCCCATATACATTCAAATGCACATTAGTCTCTCTCTCCCTCCCTCTCTCTCTCTCTCTCTCTCTCTATATATATATATATATATATATATATATATATTTATATTTTACAAGCAGTCATAATGAAAAAAAAAACCCACTATGATATAATTGAAACCTTGGGGATGGAAATGGACTTGAGAAAACGGCTCTCCACCTTCCTTTGATTTGTCTGACACTGGATACAAACATCTCTCCTCTTCCCTTGTATTATTTATATACAGTCTATCTTTTCATTATGACGAACATTTTGGTAAGCAACGTGTCATTCTCACTCATTTGAATAGTCTAGAATATCATTATTTTTTTAAACTATTTAAATAGCACTATTTTATTATTATTCTATTTTTAAGCAAAGACTTCATTGGATTACAACTCACGCCAACTCCCCTTCTCTCCCCCTTCCATCTCCAACAAACAACAAAACCTCCCTTCCAAGGAACCATTTTTACTCATAACAAATTAACAATGGCGACACTGGAAGTACCGGTCACGACACAACCGCTGGGAGTTACCGAAGGTGGCAACAATGTCCACTCAGCCAGCAATGCCATCAAATTGACCATGGGGAATTTTTATAGAGATGATGCATTGCTTGGAAAAGGTATTGTGGTGTTGAGGCTCTTGGGTTGGCTATTCTCTCTTCTCTCTCTAATTATCATGGCATCTAACAAGCATGGTGATGGCAAGAACTTTGATCAATATGAGGAATACAGGTTAATTGTTTCCCTCTTTTTACCATTTTTTTTTCTCAAATTGATAATTTCTTTGCGACTTATGTAACGACTAGTTGGTTATAAAATTTAAAGCAAGATGAGAATTGAGACTATAAAAATGTAATTATTCTCCTCTATTATGATTTACCAAAGTAAGATATTTTTCTTCTTCTAAATAGTGTATATTATTCTTTCTAGATATTTTTTAATACAATAAATTGCGGAAAGTTGTGTTCATAACATCATTCATAAACTGTAATAAAAAAAAATACAACACAGCAAAATAAATTGATGTTACAAATCTTCTTAATTAAAAATCGTTTTGCCTATTTTAGGTATTGTTTGGCTGTTGCTATCCTTGCATTTTTGTACACCATGGGGCAGACTGCTCTGAAATTTTATGAATCACATAAAAATAAAGGCATGTTGCCGAGAAAGACAGCGTCGCTTCTCGACTTTGCAGGAGATCAGGTAGATTTAAATTTGAGTGAGTATATGCCTCTATGCTACTATGCATAGCACAGATTGGTCCGTAATATGGAGCAATATTTTTGTTTTCTAAATTCTAACAATTGATCTGAACCATTTAATATTATACCCATGTGGGGATCATGTTAAATGATTTGGATCGATAATTAGAATTTTGAAAACGAAAATATTGATCCGTATTACAGACCAATCTGTGTTATGCATGGTACCACAGACTCACTGTTTAAATTTTTACGTATATCCCTCAAAATTGTAGCTTATTGTAGCTTATTACAAGTACTTATTGTACCTTACAAGGTCTGATATTAATGAGAAATAAAGGAAAATGAAACTGGTATTCTATATGTTTCATAATGAAATTATCTTGAAGAAATTTCTCTTTTTATATGAAAATATAATGATATGACAATCAAGAAAACAAAAATATATGACAATCAAGAGAGATAGTAGGGGAAAATACCTGTTCATGTATGGTATGAAACGAGTAAATAGACCTCTGAAAAAACTGTGCAGGTGATAGCCTACCTTCTGATATCAGGCATGTCGGCAGGGACACCACTTACAGATTACATGAGAAAAGGATCCGATAACCTGTTTACAGACTCATCAGCAGCATCCATTAGCATGGCTTTCTTTGCATTTCTGGCCATTTCTCTCTCAGCTCTCATCTCCGGGTACAAGCTTTCCCAACAATTTCTGGACTAATTTAGTTAGATTCATTTTACCACCATCCCCCCACTATTTTATTCATAGATTTATTGGCTTGTGTGTAAATAATATGCCTTTCCTATATTAGTTAATGAAATATATATACTCTACTTCCACAAAGAATGTTTGAATACTTGATATTCTGTTCTTCAATAGGAGCTGTGAAAAAATAAAAAATATACGTCTTAATATTAATATTGTGAGAGCTCGTTTTGGCATCCTCTAATACTCAAGAGGACCACTAGAAGCAAACACATTTAAACAGAAAGGATCCAAATAAAGAGATTAGAATACACATTGCAACTACTAAGGGGAGCTGATGGGAGCTTTCATGGTACAAATAACTTGTTAGGTTTTGTCATAGAAAAAGTAAAAGTAAAATAGAACATGTAATGAAAGATACTCTATAATTACATACAGCTAATACAACTTGGCCTCTTTGAGGCCCAGACTAACTGTAGAGGCCCACAGTAATAACACTTGCTATAATTAGATACATCTTAACAAAAATGAATTAAAAAGTAGTACGATGAAATGATACATATTTCACAAACAAAGATTACCCTTACAGATGTCATTGGACCTCTCTCCGAATGAAGAAATGCGACTTATGCATCACTCCAACTATCTCCATCTTCTTCGTCACTTCCGACAAAAGCCTATACCGCAAAATACAAGGTCATAAATAAAGGTTTAAGCATCTCTTACTATCCTAGTGGCACAATACAAAGTACTTCTTAAGAAATCAATGGTGTCAGAACAATCGTTGCTGTACCCGTGTAGAATCAAAGATACCTTTGTGTGCCTCGGTGACTTGTGTGTTGTCTGCTAAAAGATTAAATAAAGAGGAGAAATGAATATAACTAATAAGAAGCCAACCTGACGAATAGCATTTGCTTTCTCCACAATAGCAGCTACTTTGAGATTTGTTTGTGGTGCCTTGATAGACGTAATTTTTGGAGCATCTACTGGTCTTAGACTGAAGGACTAAAAAAAATTAAACAGAACAGGAAACTTACATCACAATGTAAAAATCAACAGTTAGATGACAGATTAGCAAGCTACACAAATAAAGTGTAGATACAGATAATTTGAGCTTTTAGCTTTTTTATTTGTTTAATGAAAAATATAGTAGACTTTTTGCCTAATACAAAAAAATTGAACTTTTAGCAAGGACTACGACATGTATACCTCCAGTTTCTTTGGTCAACATATCAGATTTTACCAGCTCTAATATACATTGCACTTTCTGTCAGCATAGTATAAGCCAGCTGGCAAGGTATACGTAAAATTGACCCCAATTAAGACGTCTTTTATGTCTTGTTTTCTGTGCTTGAAAAAAAAAAACCCCAAGGGCTTAGTTTTAGGAATATGGCAAAAGCAATCTTAATTAAGGCAATGCACCATGCTTAGTTTTATGTAGGCTTGACTGAGTGGGGAGTGTGAGCATGCATGCTGTGAAGTTAAATACCTTATTTCTTATCTGCTCTAGCAAAGAATTTCTTTCCACAGCTTTTGACTTATCGTCAGGCTTAACCAACTCAGATACCTTCCTCATCTGTCAGTTTTGAAATTTGCAATATCATATCATGAACTACGAAAAGAAATTATATACTTTCTTGTGTATTCATATGCATTATTAACTACCATTAAAAATTTAATATAGTATAATATTTCTTCCTTTAAAATCACAATTTGAGTCCAAATTGCACATTTAGGGGTTACTTTGGGGGCAGTAATGGATATTTAAACTTGATACTTGTTCAATTGCAAATTGATAAATAATTAAGGTTCAATTGAACAATTGATGACACTGACAACTTCAATTGAACTTATGTTAGGACTTAATGAATATTTGGATCAATTTTCGGCCAAACTAACACTGTTAAGCACAAAATCAATTTTATTCATAGAGATCTTAACAATAAAATATTACCGTGCTTCTATCATGAGCAGCGACAGCATCCATTAATGGATTACGAGGCATGTTACGGATTGAATGATGCTTCCTACCCAATCTCTCATCTTCAATTGATGGGCCGATGCCATATTGGGTCCACAAGTTGTCTTCCAGTGATATTAAATAACCAGGTTGATGTGCTTGTACCAGACTAGGTCCAGTAGTCCATGCTGAAACAGGCAAAAACGGGTGCTGTGCATCGGGCCAAGCATACTGAAGTGCCCTCATTTCAGGCCCAGCTAACCCCAGATCAGCACTGGACCCATTATTATACTCCACATTTTCCACATTGGCCCCTGAAAAAGGGACTGATGCCAAATTAGGGTTTGCAAGTTCATGCTGAAATGAGAGGGGTGGTAGGTCGGACAGACTCATAACCCGTGATTTCTCTCCCTCTGTTCTTCCAGAATCATCAAGATTAACAATAGGTGGTGCCTCCATGCTTCTCATTTGCAAGGATAGGTTCTGGTTCGTTTCATCAATGGGTTTGGATGAATGCCCGTTTGACGGCAAGGAAGTGCCTTTTGAGAGCTTCCCTCCCATTCTCCACCCAAGAGGAGGAAGAGGTGGTGGCATATGCTCAGATGCCAGAGAATACGCACTGAGTATGTCTACTTCGCTCTCTTTGGTCTCAACTGATACATCAGCGAGAGCATTGTTTGCAAGAATCTCATGTGATTCTATACTCTTGTTACCACTCAAAATGTTGTCGGGTTTCAAGTTGGAACCCTCTTGTGGTACCATTTGGTCTTGGTCGATAGAGGAAGAAGGAAAGTAGGATTCTGCAAGCATGATTTTGTTTGGATCAACTGCCCCAGGTTCACTGGTACCATTATGCAAGGTCTCAATAGCAATCTGATTGATATCTTCTTGCAAATTCTCCTGATTATCGTGTAAATTGGTACATGACACTGGTTTATTCAGATGACGTTCATTGAAAATGTCATCTGATAGATTCTCACTGGGGTTTGCATCATAGAGTGGGTTGTCTAGAGAAATAGTACAGGATTGAATATTGTTCCGCTTTTCAGCTGTAGAAACCAAATCAGCATACCCAATACTTCCATTGTGAAATTCTTCGTATTTCCTGCTTGGAGGAGTATCTGGCTCATGGCAACCTGAATTGGTAGCTTCTTGTAATATTTCACGGACATGATCCACAGGAGGAGTTGGTGCTCCAGTATCAGCACTCTCTTCTTCTACAGACACCTCATTATCTGTCTTGTGCTCATTTTGCAGTAGTTCATGAATATGGCCCATGGAAGGTATAGGTACATCAATGTTGCGATTATTTTCTTCATTCAATTCGAAAATTTCAACAGGCGCCACATTATTCACCAGAGAAGATGTTGGTGCATGACCTTCATCACTATCTTTTTCATTAATTTTCAAAGCTTCAATAAGCACCTCGCTTTTCACTGCCACGGGTATTGATACACTACCTTCAGCAATACCTTCTGGTTTTAGTTGTGAAGTTTCAACAGGTACCTCAGTATTCACAGCAGAGGATGTTGATACATCACCTTCAGCACCATCTTTTTCATTAATTTTCAAAGATTCAACAAATACCTCGGCTTTCAGTGCAAAGGGTTGTGGTACACCACCTTCGGCATTACCTTCTTCATTTAATTCTGTAGTTTTAATAAGTACCTCATTATTCACCACAGAGGATGTTGGTACACCACCTTCAGCACTATCGTTTTCATTATATTTCAAAGCTTCAACAAGTTCCTCGTTTTTCAGTGCAAAGGGTGTTGGCACGTTACTTTTGGCATTACCTTCTTCATTTAATTTTAAAATTTCAACAAGTGCCTCGTTAGTTACCACAGGGGATGTTGGTACGCCACCTTCAGCGCTATCTTTTTCATCATTAATTAATGCTTCAACAAGTACCTCATTTTTCACCGTAAATGATACTGGTGCACTATCTTCGCCGTTATCTTCTTCATCTAATTTTAAAATTTCAACAAGTGCCTCATTATTTACCTTGCCCTCTTCAAAAATTTCCTGAGATTTAGTCTGTAAATCCTCTTCCAACAGTTCATTAACTTCAACAAACGTACTTACTGCATCATCATGAGCAAAACCATCCTCCACGGGTAATATCTCTTCACAATCACTATCAACCTTATTACCATCACACGTGTAACACAGTTCCGAATCCTGCTCAGGCACTTGATGGTCACCAACTTCATAGTGCAGAGAAGTATCTGAAGAACCTAATGCAACATCTGTCTGAAGAACTGCAGTGTTCTGAACTAAAGATGTAACAGTTTGTGGTTTACCAAATTCTGGTTCAAACTTTCCTTCACGAGGCGAACCCGTGAGTTCCCAGAGGAAATTGACTGGATTTGTACCTTCCTCTTTTGCCCCTGCTTTAAAATCTCCTGCCCATTCACGTTCTTCATTCAGTGAAAAGGGTGCTGATTTTTCAGTGCACAAAGGGCTTTCTGCATATTCCTCGAGAGAACCATCACCATTTATGGAAAGCTCATGCAACTTGCTAGAATCATTCTTCTCACAGTTAGTGTTTAAAGATCCATCAGATGATTCATAGTTGACCAGTAGAACAGTGCTTTCATCTTTATACAGGTATTGTTGGTCATCATCAGATTCATTGAATTGATTGATCTGGGTTCCAACCTCGCAGTGATGCAGAGTTTCGTTTCTGTACGTTTTGTCTGTAGTTTCTCCAAGATCAAGTAAACCTTCATCAGGTTCAATGAAATTATCCATGTGATATTGAAGATATGAACCCTGGATTGTAGTTTCCCCTGGAATATTGATAAGTGAGTGAGGCTCACTTGAAGAAGCCTCTAAATCTTGAATTGATGCACTTCTGCTATTATTGTCCATATAATCATCTGATGTTATTGTTGTTGGATCCTTGTTGGGTTGGATTCTGATTTCATGAAGAGCTTCCAAATCTAACCCTGCAGCAAATAACAATAATACATGGTAAAACAAATGAACATTTTTGCATACAACACATATTTCTCATATTATTGAGTTACACACATCACCCTTGTTAATGCAAATAACACCAAGCCACTAAAACTGTGGTTCAGCAAAAAAAAAAAAAATGAACACATTGCACCTAAAAATGTTTATTCTAACTTTAAAAAGGCTGTTCTGCTTGATTTATATTGATTTTTGTTCATGGAAAACAAGAGTTGATAAAGCTGACAGGATATTGAAAAAAAAAATTATATGAACCTCAACCATTACACCGAGCTAATGTTTGGGTGTTGCTTGCAAGAACAACAAAAAATTGCAATATGATGATGTTAAATATGAAAAATCAGGGTGTTATTTGCAAAGTCCACAACCAATTTGGTGCTATTTTCGGGAGATCCCAAGCAAAAAAGATAGAAAGCACAGTTTTTTGCTTATATCATCAACTCTGCATAGCAATTTACCTGGCATATGTGTGCTTAAATCAGTAGCATCTTCAGTTGGGAGAGAGGTTGTGCTAGCAGGTAGAATTTCCTCATTTGATAATAGAGAACCTTCACCGTTAAAAACATCCTCCAATTTATCACTTCTTTCATGTTGAAGTCTCTCATTAGGGTCACCAAAATTGTCTTTGACAAAATCTTGTGTAATTTCTTCAGCATGAACTGGGCCATAAAGAGGTAAATTGTTAAGCTCAATAAAGATATGTTAAATCAAGGTGGTGCTTGCAAAAGACAAGCCAAAAAAGACCTTTTATTATCAAACAGAAGTAAAAAAAAAAAAATCAGAAAATAAAAATTGGTCAAGGGTTGCCACATCACAGGTTTCATTACTATTTTAGCAGGCACACAACAGTACAGGGATGTACTGGCAGTGTAGTACATATCTAAAATCCATTTTAAGGGGCTTAGATCATCAATTAACATTTTATGCAGTTAGCTACGCTACTAATGAGCACCAATGGTCGCACATGCAGATCCAATTTGACCCACACTCACACAACAGAGATAGATAAGTTGTCTATTTTGGTTTAAGCTTCTCATATTTTCTTAAGAAACACTTAGTTAACTAGAAAATACCATCTAACGGGTCTTCTGCGATGACATAATTATGAGCATCTTTACTACCATGAGAGAAGATATCCTGAGAGATACTTTCATCTTTTCTGGTTGACATCAAGTATTCTTCCAAATTCAGAATGTCCTCAGAAATATTCCTCAATTCGACTTGTGAAACCTCAACAAGATCTTCATGTTGCTCTGCAAATTAAAAATAAAGACCCAAATTTTAGTAATGGACTTGAAGGCAATTCAAGTATGCTGACATGCAAATTAATGAACAACCCCAAGATACTTCAAAGCCAAAAGAGAGGAAATGAAGTTCTGACGCAAGAGGTACTTCAAACTGTGAATGATTCATCTAAGGTTACCTTGAAGTCCTTCGAGACCTGTAGAGCTTCTGTTAGTAACAGCATAATTATTCACTTCATGAGAGCCCATCGAATCCTCAAGAATGGGTGTTTCTTCAAGGGACTTGATTTCTTGCGAATTTAAAATTACATCAGATACATCTGACGTGTCATGAGAAGCATCAATGGGCACATCCATATTTTCCAGATGAGAATTTGTTTGTTCCTGATGATTGCCAGTCTGAGTAGGCAAGCCTACAAATTAAATGAATTGATTATCAAGAAAGGAAATATGTATTTATAATGAAGTAAAGAGGAAAACTTTTACTTTTGTGGTGTAAGAGAAATTAAAATTAATTTGCAGCTAAATTTAGAACTTTTATCCAGCTGAATTATATCAGATACAACTTAACCCTCACTTGTCCTCAATTTACAAAACTCCCACCAATATTCACAATAGTGCAATTTGTGGGGGCAGGACAAAAAAGCAACTCAAGAAATGTATTTCTCCTTTTAAAAGTACAAAAGCAGACCATCAGTCAAATGAGTTCAGGCAGGTCCTGACACATATAAGTTTACAGGACAAATGAAATAGAATAAAAAACCAACATCACAATCTTGCAACAGATGCCAAGTCCCAGTCTTTACCAGATATAAGTTTCATAGCTTTATTTTCCACCTTCAAGAAACAAATAGTATTGATACTTGGCTTTATATAATCATAAAAACAAGCTAGTACAGTACACTTACATACTAAATCTTCAACATGCAATCGAGACTCATCGACCGTACTGGTATTCTCTAGAGCACGTAGCTCATTTTCAATATCACCAGCCGGCACCTTTGATTCACCCATTAAATTATTTCCGTGTAATATAGAAAGCTGTTCTGTCTTGTGGACCCCATCTGAGTGCAAACTGGATGTAGAACTAACATCCATGAGATCATCATTGTTGAAGAACTCTGTTGCTTCCCCAAATTCAATTTCTCCATTTAATTCTAAACTCTTGTCTGTACCAACCAACCCCCCGACTGAATCTGAAACCAAATTTCCATGCACCCTTTCCTTTTGAGAAGAACTAGCATTATCAGATTTGGGTTTAGTCTCATTGTCCGTTTCCACCTCCGATTCTATGATGTTAAGAGCATCCACAAAATTCTCATGTTCACTAGCCACATCATCAGAATCGGTCATAGTCTTTTCGTAAGTTTGCCTCGAAGAAAAGGTTTCAATGCCAATTTGAATTTGCTCTGATCCTGAAGAAGCTTCATTCTGCTCCTGAATTGGGTATACTTTATGCATCTTTTGTGCTTCATGTTCAGTCTCAAACGAGACTTGAACAGAGGCCTGGTTGCTTAAGCCATTTGATTCTGGTTTAATGTTTGCCTGCCTTCTAGAATCTTCTAGAATGATTTTCTTTTGAGATTCTATAAGTTCAAGAAGATGTAAATGGTAGATTTTTCTGGCATTATTATCTGAGTTCCGCAAACGCCGAGACTTCAATTTCACTACTCGAGATATAAGGGCTTTGCCAGAAGATTGGTTTTCTGATGAAGGTGGAGACCTAGATATGATTTATAAAAAAGCAATCAGAAGATTGGTAACTATTTTATTGCTTAAAACGAACTTCTGAAAGATGCCATAAGCATCTGTGAATCGTTTTGAAGATTTGGGTAATTGAGGCTTAAAGACTTGTGGTCAGACCAAATGCTCAATCAAAGGTGATGTAAAAGCACACAGTACCGTATCTGTAATGGCTAAGCTCACATATTTGCTACCATTAACACCCATAAACAAACCCATTGGCAAAAAAATTATGGATGTACCATTACTACCATTAATTATCAATTCTTGATATAATAATTCAGATTAAAAACAGCAAACATTTGATTTACGAACTTAATATTTCCTTTTGTGAAACTTCTACTAATAAAAATAAACATAAAACCCACTCACTCTGAGCTAGATATCAGTAATGATTCAAGTGTCTCTCCCTTCTTCCATCGAATTGCTTTCTTCTGAAAGGGGAAGCAAATTGGAACATCACTTTTATAGTTGAGAGAATTTTTGTGCAATTAGGATATTGTAAAATTCCTTTGTCAACTATAATCTTTTACCTTGATTTTACGGGGTTTCCTTTCTCTAAGGGCATCATCTGCTTCAATTGAACAAGAGGAAGCAAGTTCCATTTTGAAAAATGATGGATCAGTGTATCTTTTCAAGCATGCACCAGCACCGGCTACATCAAATCTAAATCACCAAGAAGAAAGTTGTCATAAATACGATAAAGATTTAAGGTGGCCAATTTAGGAAGTTATATTAACTGGCATAGATTATTACTTAGGAAATTTCACAATTGGTATGGCTTCTTATTTATTTTATTTGTGCTGCTTTGCTTAACTGTGAACATCGGGATGCCATAATTAAGGCACTAAATCACAATTTGGGTTCATAAGGCACAACAGGTGCAGCTTGGAGTTTACTGCACTGCTAAAGGTAAGTACTTGTCAAGGGTACCATTACAAATATCACTGCTTACAATTTAAATGCTACACAGATAATTAATCTAATGCAGGATTAGCAAATAAGTACTTGTCAAGGGTAAATAGCCGTGGTGGACCATGGCATTCTTCGTAAGAGTCCATAACAAAACGGGGCATATCTCCTCTTGTTATGAGATTTTGATCAATTTGAACATTGGTGTGCCATTGAATTCCTTCATTTTGTGTGACATTTGGAAGGCTAATTTGAGAAATAAGAGCGTCCTCAAGTGATGGGAACTCAGCCTCGAGCTGGTGCAGACGAAGTGTGAGCCCATGCCCTCTTGAAGCCGTTGCCATGACTTCTTCGTGCAAGTCGTGAAATATCTCTGCCGCAAATCTATTTTTAAGAAAATTGAGACGAGAGGAAATGATCCATCAATTGAAAAGAATAAACAAATTAGTAAATCCTGTGTGATACATAATTAAATTGTACTATCATATTAGTGGTAGCACGGACAAGTGCAGTTTCTGTATGAATTATGTAAGGGAGTTGGTAACTGTTTAGATGTTGAAGTTTCACCACTATTGGAGCTCCAGCTGAACTTAATTAATTAATTAATGTTAGTTAAATTAAAAATTAAAATAGACTAAAGCAGCCATGCCCATGCCATACCATGTTGTGAGAACCCCAACTAATCCCACTCAACATGTTACCACTTACCAGACTTTGGAGAAATACATACATACCAGCTGGTATTTGGATTTAATGGGAAGGTCAAGGTGTATTTTAAATGGAACTTATTTTCTGAAATAATTAGCACTAAATAAATCCGAAAATGCACGAGAAGAGAAGAAAATTGTAAAAACATAAAATGAAAGAAAACCCTAAGAAATGAAATAGGCGAATACAGTACTCACTCAGCAAGATCTCCAAGCTGGCGCAAGAGACCGACGAGACCAGCCATGGCTACGCCCTCAAGCAACGCCTCTGGGTCGTCCTTCTCGGCCGCTCCATATAGCTCTGGATCCGATAACCCGTATTCGTTCCTAATTTGGTACCTCACCATCGGCATCTCTCTCTCTCTGCGACTCTGCGCCTAGAGAGGAGGAGGGAGGAGGGAGGGATTTGAGGAAGCTTTGATTGATTTGATTTTATAATTGATTTAAGGAAAGAGAGTGAAAAGTGTGAATATGCAGTGACACACAAGTGACGACGGAGGAGGAGGAGAAGGAGAAGAAGAGTACTGTGTGTGTGTGTGTGTCTGTGTCTGTCACGAGTAGTCAATTACCTTAAAAATTAATTTATATCCCTAAAGTAACTCACATTTTGAAATTAGATCTGGACCGTCCGATCTGCATCTCGATGTACGCACGAGTAGTGAAGTGTGCCGTGCATTTCAGTTCTCTGTTAGTAACGATAAATAAATCTAAAATAAAATTTTGGATTACTCTAGACTCTAGAGATGATGAGACTACTGGGAAGAAGAATTGAGTGAAGGTTCTCTACAATTAAATAAAGAAAGCTCTATCGTAAATTTATATTTGGCGGGTGGGATTCAATGATTCAGATGGAAGTAAAAAAGAAAGAATTATAGAATTGTAGAGGAAGGGAGATGGAATAAAATAAAAGGAGTTGACGGTGGGGACCACAACCACCACCGTTGGCACTTGGCAGTTAATAATAATGGAATGGAGATGTTGGGGGCCAACTCATTGCTCATGTACCCAGTATGACATGATGATCGAATTAATTCAGGATTGAGGCAGCGTAACGTAACGTAACGTAACGCTTAATTAATTAATGCTCTCCCTCAGTCCCTCTCCTTTAGTGGTAGTGGACCCGACTCGACTCGACTCGCCATTTCCATTTCCACCACTTCTTGTGGCGCACGCGCAATGAGTCATTAATTAATTAATTAATTAATTAATTAGTTAGTTAGTTAATAACCTGCATGTTTTTACATGTACATATACGTAGGATCTAATTCTAATGACAAACCCTCTTCTTCTTGCTCTTCTTTTCTCTCTTAATTTGCACATTAATTAATTGTTTCTTCATGTTCATGTAATCTATTTGTTTCTATTTAATATATATAATCTCAAGCGCTAGCTATAATTATGCAATATTAATTTTATTTTAAAGGATCCATGGATGAATAGCTGGAAATTAAAACATTCGAAACATAATACATGGCACTTCATTGTTAAATTTATATATTAAGATAATTTCAAGTACATAAATACAGACATAAATAACAGTAAGTGTACTGTACAAGAATGCATACACCAAAATTAAATTAAAATCGCATAAATTATATATAGTGATCAATCATGTCATATATATTCATAATATGTGTGTGTGTGTGGGGGCGTGCATGTGTGTTTCTGTTATTTACGGGCATTTGTAGCGATTGCCGTGAGTCTTCATGTCAGCATAACAAGGACATTCCTCCTTGTTACCACTGGTACCACTCGGTACGCATTTGCACCTCTCACAACATGTACCACAAGTCTTATGGCACATCTTTGGCTTCCAACTCTTGCTGCACCGAACCTCGCACTTAGCTTTGCAATCTATATATATATATTTATTCACAATATTAAGGAACTTTAAAAAAAAAAAAAAAAACTGTATATATTATATAAGAAATCAAGGTCGACAATTAATTAAATAAATTTGAATAAAATTTCGATCACCTATCGCCTCAACTCCTTGCATCGGTTGCTCAATTACATTCATCTGAACAAAACAAAAGGACTGAGAAAAGAAGAAAATCATACATATCCATTATTTATTTTATTTTTAATAGACACAGATGGATCGATGGAACTCACCTCAATAAGGACTAAGAAAAGAAGAAAAGCAAACAAAAAATTGCTCTTTGCCATGGTGATGGTGTATTGGTAATTTGGTATTGGTAGGAAACTGTGCAAAGCATTATATATATATATATATATATATATCTTTATAAAATACAACAAATTAAAGGATAATTTTAGCGTACATCCAACACATGCATCTTATGAAACGGTTAATTAATAGTATAATTAACTAAGGGTTGAAATTTTTCCAACGAATAAATAAACTAACTCTGTTTTTTACCAACAAATTAAAACAACGCAATTGAATAATTGGATGTTGTAAATGGAACCGTGGGGCGTCCAAAATCGGTCCATGATGGACCGGACGCGGGACGCCCTCTTCTTCTTCGATCCTTAGTAAATAACATATATGTTAATATTATATATTTTGCTTTGTGACATGAGTTAATTAGGACCATGCATAACCTTATTTAAAATAGAGTCAATCCGGTCCATACTTATGATATAGGAATCCTTCAATATTAGTGTAGATTTAGTCTGCACGAATCTTAAAACATATTGGATGGTCAAGATTTATTAACTCAAAATATTCCCTTTTGAGTTAATGCAGAGGATACCAATTCCACAAATAGGGTGTTTATCAGTTCAGTTCGGTTAAAACCGAAATAAATTAGGCAAATCAAAATTTTATTTGGTTTTCAAAATTGAAACCAAACTATCCTCATTAAACTTATAAACTGATTACAACCGAACCGAAGTAAATTTCAGTTTGTTCGGTTAATTTGTATCACAATCAAGGTTTTAAATAGCCATTATAGCAGCATAGCGTGGAGATAAAATAAAAACAAAAACAAAAAAAAAACTATTGTGAATAGCGTAGTTATAACGAAAGTTATCATACATAACATTTTTTTATTTTTAAAATTTATATTATATATTTCTACTAATTATCAATATGATAAATATTGAAGAATTGAGGTAAAAACTAAGTGACAACTAATCTAAGTGTATATTTTTTTCTATAATATATATATATATATAAAATCTATAAAGTAATATTATTTAATAGTTCATACTTCATAGTATTACATAATATAATAGACGAAGAGTAATTAATTTTACAAATGAAATGAATGAAGTTAGTTTATCTATTTAAAGTGCATTCAGGGGTTTATTGGTCTTGTGTAAGGCTTGGATGCATATTTTTGTGGTTTGTGTCCCTTTTAAGTTTTTAATTCAGATGCACTGCAACAAATATGAAATATCGGTTGTGTAGATGAATTTTGTGGTTTTTGAATCCCGGTTTGCCGTCATTTGCTGCCATGCTTTTTTTTTTTTTTGTATTTGTATTTGTGTAGATGAATTTGTATGACCAGTAGATGCAGCGGTCATCATCATGAACTATGACCGTCGATTAATTGAAATTGAACACTTGCTCGCTTGACGTTTAATTGTATAAATATTTATTTTTGTGCTTCAACCAGATCGATACTTAATTATTTCATTTTTAACAATTACATGAAACAATTTTTTTTCTTCTTTCTCATTTGAAACATCTAAAATATTACAATTTCCTTAAATATATGCCCAGATAAATTAATTTTGACAAAAAAATATATATATTCAAATAACTACATCATTCTAAAACAAATAAGATTACAAATATACTAAATTACCTTTAAATGACTTCCTATAGCTTGAAATTATTTTCAAGATGACGAGAACGCTGTATGAAATATGATATTATAAATTTTAGAAGGTGATATTTATAATTTTATGGTTTTCGAAGAATATACCCCAAATTTGTCCTTAACAATATCATTCATTTGTATGTGAGGTGGTTAAACAATATTTTTTTTAATTAACTTGTTGAAGTATATATATTTTTTTTGCCTCAATTAGAAACATAAATGTTATGATCTAAATAAATTTCACATGATCTAAATAAGTTTTACATGATTTAAATAAATTTCTTGTAAGCTAATTACTTCTCATATAAATATCTTATGGACTAAGGATTTTATACGTATAATATTATTATTCTACCTCTAGCTATCCGTATTGCACATTTAACTAATTATTTTTTATTTAGATAATGTATGACATCTATGTATGTTTGTGTGTATTGCTTAAATGAGATATTTGAAAAAACTAAATATATATGTTTTTTTTATTCAAAATTAGTATATTTATCTATATATATATATATATATATTAATTTTGGATGAATGTATTATTATTATTATAATTCTATAGTGTTGCTATAGCATTTTCATCTTTTTCTTCTATTCAATTTTTCATTTATAATAAAAAGGAAATTTAGATGTCTACAATATTTGTATTTTCTTTTTCTTTTTTAAAATCTGAATAAAATGTAATTTTCAACTAAATGAATAAGTGTAAGCATAGTAGGTGTGAGAGTTGTTATTATTTCTAATAGTTATGAAGTTATTCAATTTCATTTTCATAGATTATACATAAAGAATTTATCTTTCTTAAAATAAAGGTCAGTTTTTTTAAAAGGATGCATCTATCTCTTTTGGAACTTTAGATCTTGTTTAATTTAAAATTAATAATATTTATTAAAAGAAAAGTTATCTTGGTAGAAATGGATATTTATAGTTTCTGAAACTACGTTTAAATTCATTTTCCGTCGAACATATATTGTTTACATATTATAAGTTCGGTCGGTTTTAAGTTTTAACTAACCAGACTATTGGATCACTCTAATTGTGAGAAAGTGACCCACCAACCCTGCCGCCCTGTTATGATGTATGGCAATTGAGAGTTGAGACCGTTACTTTGGGACGAAACATGTACAGGATAATTAATGTTATTGTGTGCGTACGTGTTGATTGACAATTGCAGACTTGCAGTGATTCGCCCAATAATGGGCCATAATTGTTAGGCCACAACCTCTAATTAATTGGGTTAACTCTGAAACGCACAATCAATTCATCATTGCTATGAAACTTCACTTTGAATTAATTAATCAGAACGTCATCATATGGGCCCGGTGAGTGCACTGAATGAATTAAGAATGTCCGAAGCAGAGCGCTAGCTAAAAAGTTGAAACAAAATCCTCTGCCCTCCGGGGGGCAGGAAATTTTTGCCCCCAGAGTCTCTGTCGGGTGGGACCGGGGTGGGACCGATTACTGTTTAGGGTTTAACTTTTTGTTACTGTTTTTAAATGGGTCCCACTCGCAGAGACTCTGGGGGCAGGAATTTCCTGCCCCCCGGAGAGCAGAGGATTCGGTCTCTAAAAAATTCGTCACACAAGTATAATCTAAACAAAATTAGGGTAAATTTTACGTATACCTCTCAAAAACTTCAAAATTATGTGTACTTCCCTCTAAATCTTAAAAACTCACAAATTTACCCATTTTATTATTTTTATATCAAAACTCATTTTATTAAATTTATAAAATACCCATTATACATGTTATTAAAAGCATAAAACATCCATCAAACTCATATTTTAATCTAAAGGATTCCTCTACCATCCGAACTGTTTTGAGATCTATTCGAGCTAGATCGACACCAATCTTGAAGCGATGCGCACAGAAAATCTTAATGTGATGCGCGTGGATCAGACAGTAGAGGAACCCTTCAGATCCAAATTTGAGTCTGATGGATGTTTTATGCTTTTAATAACATGCATAATGGATGTATATGTAACCTCAAATTTATTTTGGAAAAACTTATGATGTTAAAATTATTATACTTTTATGTTTGATACGAGTCCAAAATTTTTATGACCCAAGAATAGAAGTAAATAGGAAGAACTCAAAATATCATATCAATTGGTGCACAGTTTGTTTTAGAGAAAATCATACATACGCAATCAAAGACATTTTTCTTGAAATTTTAAATTGGTCCGAATTCAGTTTTTGTTCATTAATATTTCCTAAATCGTTAAGTTTAAATTTGGTCCGAACTTCAGTCAATTAACTAATTCAATTTTAAGTATTGGAGATACGGTCCGAATTCAGTTTTTGTTCATTAATGTTTGGATGTAATATTGTAAGTATTGGAGATACGGTGCAGGCAACGGTGTCCAAGTCTTGGAAAGCTTGTAAGCGAAGGATGTCAAGGAAGGAATGGGGCCCTTACTTCTTTGCTGTCTGCTGGTTTTTGTGGAAAGCAAGAAACAAGAAAATATTTGAAGATATCGAACCAGACCCAATTAGGATAGCACACCATGCCAGAAGAGAAGCAAAATTATGGTTGAAATACTGCTGAGTTGGCTGGTACTAGTTAAGAGAGTATAGTGCAAGGGTTACTGCCTTACTGGTTTGCTGTTTTGTTTTGGTTGTTTTTAACTGGTAGTTGGATTCTTGCCTTACAGCTAGTACTGTATGTAAGATATAGGTGTTTGATGTTTTATGAACTGTTGTAATAAACTGATAGCCACTATCGGTTATTTCAAAAAAAAAAAAAACTAATTCAATTTTAAACAAATTCAAAATTTAATTTACTGCAGAAGATCGACATTCACTCAAGTTCGATCTTACATGCCTTATATTCGTTGCCTGAAAAATGCTACAAAAAAAGGGATACTTCTAATTCTTGATCTGCTCAAGTAAATAAAGAAGGTCAAAGGTTCTACTTATTATGCTATTTCAGAAAAATCACATACGACCAAAATTTTCTTATGCCTGGCACATAGCTCTGAAAAATATAATTAAAATACACGTAGTATAGTCTTATTTGGTTAAGACATTTTCGTTTGATAGTTTGATAGTTAACACGTGATAGTTATTTATGACAGGAAGTAACACATTATCACATTAAACATGGTATTATGTCAAGGTTAAAAGGATAAAATCCAAGTCAAACATTTGCCACTGACAAATA
The DNA here is from genome assembly GCA_033356055.1 of Carex pumila. Lineage (NCBI taxonomy): Eukaryota > Viridiplantae > Streptophyta > Magnoliopsida > Poales > Cyperaceae > Carex > Carex pumila. The sequence continues at coordinate 10,360 of JARJHM010000403.1, read as the reverse complement.
ATACTAAATAGAAGGTTGATAACTATTGACAAATAATACTAAATAGAAGGATAAATTGAATGGAGTTCAACAATCATAAAATGTGTTAGTAGGATAATTCATTCTCACCGTTTATTCGTTTGAGATGAATATCAACAAGTCTTGAATTACAATTTAAATCGGATACCGAATAAACCAAATTTTGGGTAGCAAGTTACTTTTTGGTGTTAATATCAACATAGTATTCTCTTTGGTACTTTATAGTGAGGCTTGTTATTTAACGATTTGAGATTTACTTCCAGTCATTTTAAGATTCAGACTAGCGCAAGGACAATATTATTCTTGCTTTGAGTTTCATGCGAAGTTAAAATAACGGTCCGGATCCACTAATTAGAAAAATCATTCTAAAAGATTCGATCTTGTGTTCATGTGTTGTACCCTATTAGATATGAATTCGCCTAAGTAGTATGCATCTGTTGCATTAACACACTATTTGAGTTTAGTTCTGCACCATCTGAATTTGATTGGAATTCGTGCTAATTCAACCCGCTATTGTAATGCACAGTCCTTCGTGACTAGCGCACACTGTAATGAACGCATTGGGTCTAAACGTCATTCAGTGCGTTAATGCAGAGGATATGAATTCGTGGGACTTGCACAGTTTTATCCCTTTTCCAATTTTCTCTTCTTCTATTTTTCTTTTCATAAAAAAATACCTACGGTAATGTTTGTTAAAAAGATTGACAATTTTACATATGATAAATGTATTATTGTTGTATAACAAACATAACGCTCATAAGCCTTTTCAAATTATAATATTAAGATTACAATACAATTTTTTCGTTTTTATAATATCTGAAAATATGGATCAGTACTTTTACTGCGTGACTTGTATATTAGTGTTTGATGAAGCGTGAAACATCTTAATTTTAAATGTCTTATACAGTATAATCCATGAATTTAACGATAAATAAGATTTTTTTTTGACGTCAACAAAGAGGACAATACAACTTTGATCTCCATCAAAATGTAAATCGTTTAATCCATTTCGCTCACATGATCAAATTAAGCTCATTGTGGCACGTCAATAAAAACTTTGGCCTTATATATTGTAGAAACATTATTTTAAACAAACTCTTTGACTTAATAAAGAGAAAGCAAACCGAAGCATTAAAGTACTCTGGCTTTATTTCATATGTGAAGTAAATATTACTTGTTTTTCTTATTTTTTTTGAGAAAAAACATGGGTCAAGTCCACATTTAATTCCATTGATATGGTAAATTACAAGAGTTTTGTAATAAAAAAGTACAACAAAATTATGAGCTCAAGTAGCTGAGCCATAATAGAAAATGAAATTGAAAGAAATTTTAAACCTAATCCTAAAGTAAAGGAAAATTTTACGGAACAGGTCCTTGCTCTACTGTTTTCTTCACTGTACCAGTTGAATTTGCATTCCTCCGTTTGCAATCTCCCTTTTGACCCTTATTACTAATAATATTTAATTTACCAGTTAATGTAAGTCATCAACTCCTCTTGTTGTTTTTCAAGAAAATTTCAGAATAGGTCCCTACTCCTCTCTTCACCGTACCAGTCCCATATGGTACCAGTGAAGTCTTCTTTTTATACTTTCGTCCTCAATCTGCCCTTTTCTTCTTTGTCATTGGTAGAATTGAATTTGCCACTCTATCTCAAGAATCAACTCTTCCGGATTTTTTTCTTTTTCTGTAAAAGACCTTGCACATCTTTCCCTCCAAATTACGAACTGCATGATTAACAGTAGCGCTCTTTGTCCTATTGTTAACCTTCCTCCTTGTTCAGTATCCGTTATATTGATGAATGGTTCTGACGGCCAATTGTGTGATGGTTTACTCACCATGACTCTCCTATACACCTCTCTAGTGAAAGGACATGTATGAAATAAATGGAGGACAGATTCAGTTGCTGTTTTGCACAACGTGCACCTTGATACAATGATACAACCCCTTCTCTTGAGATTGTCATGAGTTAGTATTCTGTTTCTTATTGCCAACCATCCAAAAATAATCATACGAGGTGGTGATTTAAGTTTTCAGATGCGGCTTAAATCTAATGCTTCCCCTAAAGCTCTCTTAATGCTTTTATATGCTGAGTTGACTAAAAATACCCCCGTGGTAGCATCACTCCACTGTATATCATCAGCCCTGTTTGGAATTAGCCTTAATTGATGCAATTGTGCCCTTAATTGTTGTAATTCAGCCATCGCTTGCCCTGACATGTTTGGTCTGAAGGAGTCGGATAGTTGGTGGTATGTCATGACCCCTTGATATAGCGATATTTCAGAGTTCTTGGCAAATGAATATAAGGCTGGAATTTTTTGTTTCAAGATTCCTTTCCCCCAATCATGTTCCCAAAGTGATATATTCTTGCCATTGCCTGGTAAGAACTTGACATGGTTGTAAAAAAGATCAAAAATGTCCCCTTTGAGTTGATTGACTACCACCGCATTCGGTACATACCGTATTTTGCCTGTAGTATTTGCCAATAATGGTTTCCACAGTTTTGTTTCTGATTTGTACCACCACCAGAACCACTTCATTAGCAATGATTTATTGAATTCTCTTAAATCCAATATGCCCATACCCCCTTGTTTTTTTGGTGTGCACACCACTTGCCAATCCACCAGATTGAAACCCTTTTTGGGATCTCTTGCTCCATGCCAAAGAAATGAGCGTTTGATTTTGTCAATCTTCTGTATGACCCATTCGGGTAGTTTGAGTACCGACATGTAGTGTATAGGCAAGGAAGGTAGGATTGAATTTACTAACACTAGTCTACCTGCAATCGATAAGAACTTGGCTGCCCAACCCGCCAAACGTTTGTTGAATCTATTCAGGAGATCCATGTAAGCAGTTTTTGGCAGCCTTTTGTTTGAGAGTGGTATACCCAGGTACACAATGGGTAATTCCGACAATCTGCAATTTAGCACTCCCGCTATTTCCCTTTTGGTTTCCTGGTCGCTATCTATTATTATTAACTCTGATTTATCGAGGTTTATTGCTAAACTCGATATCTGTTGGAATACCATAAGTGACAGCTTGATAGCTTGTGCCTAATTAGAATCGGGTTTTAAGAAAAGCAATGCATCATCTGCATATAGCAGACGGGGTCGCATCTCTGCATAAGGTAATCTAATTGCTCCAATTGATGTCAGCTTCTGTAAATACCTTACAAAGAAATTCATTGCTAGAATGAAAAGTGACGGTGATAATAGGTCGCCTTGTCGAACTCCGCATTTGAGATGAATTTTCTTCCCCATTAACCCATTTACGAGAACCTGTGAAGACCCTTGCAAAATTGCATTACTTATCCATTTTGTCCATTTTTCACAAAACCCCAAATTTTCCATAACTTTGAGAATGAATTCTCAATTGATTGTATCGAAAGCCTTCTTTATATCCAACTTTAGCATTACAAATGGCAACCCTTGCCTACGTGTTATGTGTAGCAAGTATTGTGCATATACATAGCTCTCTGCAATCTGGCGTCCCTTTTGAAACCCCGTTTGCACATCCATTATTAGGTGTGACATTGTTGGCTGCAGCCGGTTCGCAAGAATTTTAGAGAAAATTTTTTGAACTCCATGCAGTAGGCTTTAGATAGCTCTTGGTTTGTCGGTCCTTTGCTTGAGCGAACTGGAATGCTAGACTTCGTATTTATTTAAATTATCCCCCCTCTTTGGTGGCCATGCTTGTGTAGTTGGTGCTTCGACACTGAGATTTGATTTGGGGTGATGTTCTAGTTAAAGCGAGTTCATTCTGGTTTTCGAACAACTGGATAAAAGGTTTCCAGCCATACATAGCTCGTTGGCATGTGCAACTCTAGGTGAAATTTGTGCCAATGGGGTGGTAGTTCTCTTTCGAGTGAGCTATCATGCGAGCCTCCGCTGTATAGAATTGGTTTTACCAAGTCTACTTTCTTGCTTGAATGCTTACTTGTTGTAAGTAGTAGTTGTTGTTAAGTGTTGCTATAGAAGAGAAGAACCAAGTAGAAGCGTATCTGCGCCGAGCTACAAGGGAAAAGCGAGAGGCGCAGCTGCGAACAACCTAGGGGGCACCAGCGATCTGGCTGGACCCCCTCGTGTGTTTTTCAGAGCTCAGTCATACTACAAAACCAGAGGTTAATGCTTCTCCCTTCCGACTTCTTAAATTGAAAAAAATCTAACTTTTTTTCAAAAATGTTGGTGCAGGTTCAGCGCCCAATGAATTTGGTTTTGTTGTCGACTTGTCGTGTGCTCAGTCGTACTGAAAAACTCGGGGGATACTCGTTTTTCTGTACTCCTTGTCTAGAACTAAGAGCGAAGTTGCCGAAGGGCACTAGCGAGGGACCCAAATTGGTTAAGCCCCGCTACGCTGGTCTTGAGGAGCTATGGGATTTGGTCGGGGCGGTACGGGAGAGGATTTTTCTTTTTTTAAGCTGAGTTAAATCCCTCCCTCCCCTGTCACCCCTCCCTCCCGCTCAATCGCCGCTAGGGCTCACTATAGGCGTGGAAGTCGAGTACTCCTGTACTCGCATCCACACAGGGGTCTAGCTCTAGTCGCATCCACGGCTCTCCCTTTTTGGAGTACGAGCCTGGCGCTCCAGTGCTACTCACTCAATCGGCGTGAGAGGCATCAGACTTGACGCTCAAACGGCACCCATTACTTAAAATAAACTAATTTAAAGGGTAGTTTTCTTACTTGTATAGCTCCTTTTCTTGTTAAAATGCTAGTTAGAACACAAAACAAGGTTAGGAGCAGTTTAAGAGTAAGTAGTAGTTAGTTGTTTGTCCGAGGTCTCTCACACCGATTGAGTGAGTAGTACTGGAACACCAAGCTCGTACTCCAAAAAGGGAGAGTCGTGGACGCGACTAGAGCTAGACCCCTGTGTGGATGGCGAGTACTCCTGTACTCGACTTCCACGCTTATAGTGAGCTCTAGCGGCGATTGAGCGGGAGGGAGGGGTTTAACTCAGCTGAATTAAAACTGGATTTTAGAAAAAAAAACCCAGTAAAAAAGAAAAAACCCCTCCCGTACCGCCCCGACCGTATCCCGTAGCTAATTAAGGCCCGCGTAGCGGGGCTTTACCAATTTGCCTGTTCTGCTCGCTCGTTCCCTTCGGCAACATCGCTCCTTGACAATAAGGAGTACAGAAAAACGAGTATCCCCCGAGTTTTTTTGTACGACTGAGCACACGTGCGAAAACCCTTAAAATATTTAGTTGAAGTCACAACTGGGTTTTATGAAATAAAATAACCTAGTTGTTAGCTGCCCCTACGGTTTTTCGCTCGTGTTTTCCCTTCGGTCAGATCGCAGCTGCGCCTCCCGCTTTTCCCTCATAGCTTGGCGCAGGTGCGCATCTACTAGGTTGGTTATACTCAACAACACTTATTTACTGACTTTTACAACTACTTATGCTTTCACAAGTAAGAGACTAGACCCGATAAATCATAGTCTTTTAAGCGGTGGCTCATACGATTGCTTATAGCTGACTTACTACTAGTCTACTGTCGCCCCATTGGGAGTTTGGAGCCATTACCATTATGACAAGGATCTTCTAACTTATTAAAGTCTCCAAGCGTGCGTGATCTGCATAGCTCAACTCGAGGGCCCACCAGGCGAGGTTCCTTGAGAACCATACGCTTCAAAATCCCTCGAGTCTTACTACTAGCAAAGAGAATTTCCCAGCTGGCAAGGCTTAAGTGCTCAGGGATACCTAGACCACCACGAGGTAGCAGTAAATACACAGATAGGTTAAAGCAATTGAGACAGCTGACACTCCATGGGTTCTTAAAAAGTATGGGTGGTAATAAGTTCATATTGAATTATACGGGTCGATGTTTTAGTTGGGGAATCTTTTTTGGGCAACAACACTATATAAGAAGTGTTTAAAGGATAAAGGCTACCTCTTGATTGTGTTACGGTATTAAAAATCTCGAACAAATTCGGTAGCAATACCGATGCAAAGCACTTGTAGAACTCCCCCAACAAGCCTTCCGGACCTGCACTTTTGTTGTTCGGCTATTGTGCTATGGCTTGCAGTATTTCTTGTGTTGAAATTGGGTCTGATAAGTGTTGTAATTCATGTCTTTCCTAGTACAAGTTCTGCCAGTGTATCAAAGGCATTTGTGGAGGTGAAGTTCCCATTAAATTGATGAAGTAATCCAAAAAAATGTTAGACTTTGTATTCTGGTCTGAGTAGAGGACCCCATTCTGCTCTATTTGCATTATCATATTTGATCTCTTAGATTGAGAGGCTACTGCATGGAAATATTTTGAGCCTCGATCTCTATGTAGCTCCCATCTCGTCCTTGTACGCTGCCGCCAAATGTCTTCCTCTAGTACTGCCAATGCCGTATGTCTTTGCTTGATCATTGCCATCAATAGCCTTTCTAGCTGTGTAGCTGTTCTTAATTCCCTTGCCTTATCAATCCATTTCAGAAAATCTCTACAGGTCGTTATCTGAAATTTGATGCTTCCTATGTTTTCCTTTGACCAAGCCTTGACCAATTGTTGCAAGTCAGTGATTTTATTTTGAAGCTGTGAAGGATTTTTAGCAGTTGGTGCCGTTTGCCAAAAATTTCTGATGAGATCCTGAAAAAGAGGGAATCTCAACCACATATTCTCAAATCTAAAAAACCTTGTCTTCTTGAAGCCCGTTTTGGTTGTACGAAGCAGTGGACAGTGGTTGGATGATGAATTTGGCAGCGCATGCTGCATAGAATTGGGGAATTTGGTGTTCCAATCAGCCGAAATGAGGAACCGGTCCAATCACGCGAGGTGTGGGGATTGTCAGTCATTGGACCATGTGAAGCTTCTACCCTCTAATTGCAGATTTAGTAATGTCAGTTCTGAAATTAGTTCCGTTAATGCCATGGTTGCTCTCCAACTATTGCTATTTACATTTCTTTCTTCCGGTGCTGCCGTGACATTAAAGTCACCAACGATTGCCCATGGTGTGTTGTTGATTGGCTGTGCCGCACATATCTCCTCAAAAAATTGTTCTCTTTGTTGTCGGTTTGATGGTCCATATACAGCCGTGAAAGTGAATTCTGCCAAATCATGACAATTTATGAAGGTAGCTGTTAGTGTGTATTCCTTTGTTTGTGAACTTACCAACTCATACTTGCGTTGACACCAAGCTACCAAAATTCCCCCTCTTGTTCCTTGTGCTGGTAGCTGCAGATACTGATCCACCCCTCTCCCACGCATTTCACGAAATTGTGCTGTATTAATTTGCTCCATCTTTGTTTCTTGAAAAGTTATTATGTCGGGTCGCTCCATCAATACTGTTTTTCTCACTGCCAACCTATTATCCCTCTTGTTAAGCCTACGCACATTCCATGAAAAGATATTGATTCTGATGTTGCAATTCATTAATAAAACTGAAATAACTTCCATTGATCTGGTATCCATGCCCGATACACCAATGTCTTAGTGGCCCTTACAATGCTATTGCTATTCTCCTTCCTTCTGCTAACCATTCTAAATCTATCCACCTTCCTAATAATTGAAAAACTAAACTTAAAACTAAAATTCTGAAATTTTAAATACATTAAAAACTTGTATCACTCTACTGGTATGTTATCGACTTCCCCTTTAGTTGTCACACGGCTGAGTAGAAGCTCCATCCGACCACTTCAGTGCCTCATCAATTTGGATCTATAGCTCAGTTGTGGCTACTAGTCCCGCTGCCGCAAGTAATACCTCTGCATGCTCTTTTGTGATAGGATCGTATGTCTTGAGGTACTCCAAGGTCGGTTTGATCGATTTGTTGTGCTTGAGCTTTGGTTTAGGGCGTTGCATGATTTCTGCAATGCTTATGAATCCTTGACTTGTTTTGGCCTTGTCAACCGCTGAGATGTAATGACCTGAATTTTTTGCCTGCAGCCTCGCGCTTTGCTTAGTCTCTATGAGTGGTATGTCTTCCACTTTCTCCTTGTTGACTTCCTCTGTGACCTCTGCGTTTTCCTGGAAAATTTTAATGAACTTCGGCGACCCCTCAAATCCTGGCGGAGGCCCCTCTAAATCCCCTTGACTTTCTTCCCTTGTGCCTGGGCTGTTAAAAGGCCTATAGCAAAATAAATTCTCATGCGGGCCTTTTAACTCTCATCCATGTTGGCCTTTTAAATTTTCTTGCTGTCGGACTATTGGGTCTGTTCCATTTAAGGCTCGGTCTGTTATTGGCCCTATAGGCTACTGATCCCCTTCTGCAATGAATAACAGCCCGTTATTCATTTCCATGATGTTGTTTTCTTGATTGAAAAGAGCTGTCCCTTTAGTGTTAAGTTCGGTCTCCTTCTATAAACCGTCCAGCTATCCTGAAAAAGTATCTGATTCACTTGCCAAGTGATGCCCACTTGTGTTTGTCTCTTCTAATGTATTAGAAAACAGCAAAGAGTCAGCTTCCTTTTGCCTCCCTTCTGGAAGCAGCTGCCTGTTTAATGCTAGAACCTCGTATTGTTTGCTTAAACGATCAATGCTCTCCTCCCCATGTTGTTTGTCTTGATTGATTACTGTGTAATCCTATGATGGAGAGTGTTCGTGTGAAAGGCAACGCAAGTTTTGGTACGCTTGGGAGCGTACCTTTTAAAACCGCGGTTACACCGTCCGATTAGGGTTGCAAGTACACAACCCTATCGAGGAGTATAATCAGGTGTCGATCTACAGGACGATTTCTTTATCTAGAATCTACTTATTTTGACTAAAGACTAGAAGTGAGAAAGAGAGAGTTTTAGTACTTAATCTTCCTAAAGAATCAACTCAAGCAATCAAACAATGCAATAGAATAGTAACTATGCAAGGAAAGATATAAACTATGTTTTGATTTAGGATAAAAGATGTTTCAAGGGTTTCAGACTTTATCTCTGATTTGCCTCTAGCGGTACGGGTCTTACCAAGTTGGTACGGCTAGACTGTACCAATCTTGTTCCACCAAGCCGTGTGGGCTTGGTATGGGTAGGCCGCACCACTATTGTAAGACCTATACTAATTTACCAGAACAGAGCTTACAAGTTCGAGTTGATGCATTTCTTGCTGGTACCTTGTATTAAACTCTTGAGAAAGGTTCAATTGACCATACCTAAGGTTCCTAAACCTCAACTCTCGTTTGTTGGTTCAAGATCTAGGTTTTGGAGTCAATTCTTCACCTTCTAGGGTTTCTAAACTTCAACTCTCGTGTTTTGGTCCAGATCCTCTAGTTGATTGATTAGAGATCTAAGGTATCCTCTAATCTGTCAATTAGGGGAGAATTCAACCTTTCGGCTTCAATTCGAACAAGTCTACCTAAAGGGATTGGTTTGGTTGAGAGAAGGCAATGGTCACATGACCTTGTTAGGGTTGATCTATCACTATAAGCACACCACATGCAATCACAGAAAGACAAAGCAATCAAGACAAGCAAATACACAATCAATACAATCAAAAGAGTTCATACAAGATCCAAATCAAGAAAAGCAACACAAATCAAGAAAATTCATCTACAAACCCTAGCAACAATGATCTACTACTCACAAGTCATAGATCTGTCCAGAAATACAAGTAAAGAGATAAAGAGAGGCATGATAGAACTAGATCGAAGATCGGGAGTGGAGAAGGGGTTGATCTGTCAATTTTCGCCTCTTCATCTTCCTTCTTCTTCTCTTCTTGCTCCTTTGCTCTCTTTCTCTCTTTCTCTGAGCTCTCAATCTGGAATGAAATGTGAATCCCCAAAAATGGAGAGATCCCTCGCTTTAAATAGCCTCTACCAACATTTGAATTCTGTCAGGCGGCATCTATGTACGGCCCGTACCAAGGTGGTATGGCCAGGCCGTACAAGATGGGAGAGAGGCTGGATCGGCTAAGTCTGGTATGGACCCGTACCAAGCCTGGTAAGGGCCGTACCAGAGAGTTCAAAAATGCCGTTTCTTCGTGTGTTTTGCTCCAATCCTGCAGAAAACAAACAAACTCTCAGCAGTACCAAATTCTAAGGATATATCAATGAAATGCACATGATTTTGACAATTTAGAACGTGAATTTGGTACGAAATCAAGTTAAATATAGGCTAAATATGCGAGGTATCAAATTCCCCCAAGCTAAACCTTTGCTTGTCCTCAAGCAAAAAGATTCAAAGTTGGGTTTGAGGCTAGACACCTAAACCTAAATGCTGTTACAAGTCTAATTGTGAAAACTTACGTGAATCTGCTATAGTCAAGAATTTCTAGAATCATTTCAGTTGTAATTTGGACATCCCTTTATAAATCTTAATTCACTCCACCAATTGGTCAATTGGATTTCATATTTTGAGATGCTTCTAATGATTGTAAAGACTTATAATTAGGTTTGATCGAAACAATTTTATTCTTTTACCGAGTCTATGCCTTTATT